>CAUYPK010041273.1:0-54127 GCA_963574355.1 Loris lydekkerianus
GAGAGTCTATCTTAGTAAATGGTGAAAGGTGTGGGTCTAGTTTCAATCTTCTACAGGTTGCCAACCAGTTTACCCAGCACCATTTGTTGAATAGGGAATCTTTTCCCCACTGAATGTTTTTAATTGGCTTGTCAAAGATCAAATAATGGTATGTAGCTGGATCCATCTCTTGGTTCTCTATTCTGTTCCATACATCTATTTCTCTGCTTTTGTGTCAGTACCATGCTATTTTGATGACTATCGATTTATAGTAGAGTCTCAGGTCTGGTAGCGTGATTCCTCCTGCTTTGTTTTTATTGCTGAGTAATGTTTTGGCTATTCGAGGTTTTTTCTGATTCCATATAAAACGAAGTATCAAAGAATTTTTAGATGACACAGGATGTGATCATCTCTATCTTTCAGTGAATGGGAATAAATTAAAACCAGTGTATTGTGATACATTAGAGAATATGACAAAATTCCCCATCATGTACTGCCAAGTTCTGAACACACGTTGGTGGCCCCAATTCCCCTGAAAAGGGAGCAGAATTGAGAAATGACAACTTCACAGAAGGCCCCCTGATTTTGCAGCCGCTGCCACTCCTGCCCCAGCCCCTCACCTTGTAAGCAAACCCTCTTGTTAAAGCCTCCTATGATCAGGCAGATTCCTCTGGCTCTGACACAGCTGTTGCCCTGTCCTTGATAAGTGATGCCTGGGCCTAGGAAAGAAGAGCAGAGAGGCCGAGGAGGAACGTGAATGGTGGTGCCATGTTTTAGTAATGTCACTGCAGTGTTGGAAAGTGAGGCTGTACCTGGGGGAGAAGCTGGGGACTCGCTTGCTGTCACCTCCCCTCTCCTTCCCATCCAGAGAGCAGGCAGAGGCTCTCATTATTGCAGAGGTGGGGGCAGCCTCGAGACCGACATTCTTCCTGGGGCAGAATACCTCTCTCTGTGACAGTGAGTTCTGTCATGTGCTGTGCCTTGCTCCAAACCACTCTCTCCCACCAACTCCAAACACACTGACATCTGCCGAAAATAGAATCCTTCCCCGTAAATGCATCCAGCTTTCGGCCCAGGCCAATCCAATGGAGTGGGGCTGCAGAGGCCCAAGACACAGGGGGAGCCAGCGTGGGTGGGCCCGGGGCCGAGCTTTCACTGTGCACGCGTAGGCTGAGGATGGGAGAGCTGCTACACAGGCCTCTCTTGCTTTGCCTGTGGGTCACAGAATCCAGCCTTTTGAGTCCTGGACTGTTTAATGCAGGACCCCTCATCAATACAGTTCTTGCACGCTGTGATCTATTCATGTGGAGTCCTCTGGCCCTCGCTCATGCCAGTGCAGCGGGTCAGACGTCACAGGCTTGGTTGGTGAGACGCAGCCTGCACACCCACGGGAGCTGCTGACCCCTCTCACCATTGACAACTGCCATTGACACTTGATATTCGCATAGCTCCTCCATTAGTGCCATCCCACAGGGGCCCTTGTGGTGGAAGCAATGGCCACATGGGGAAGAGGCCTTTCTCCAGCATGGTCTGCCACTGGAGGGTGTGTTCCTGCATTCCTACATCTGGAGTCCCAGTCAAAAAAAACATTTACTGAGAAACTTCAAAGCACTGCTCTGGGTGCAGGGGGTGGAAAGTGATGCCGTTTCTAGACCTGGCCCACAAGGAGCCTTTCATCCAGCGGGAAATGGCAAATAAGACGCAGCGTGTTTGTAGGAGCCAGCACCCTTCGATGGCCTCCATGCAGGCCAAGGGGGAGCCAGGTGGCAGAACAGAAAAGCGAGCATTTGGGGTCAGCCAGGCCCGAATGCCAGTTCCAGCTCTGCCCCTCACAAACTCTGCCAGAAAGAAGCACAGCAGAGTTCCTTGTGCCCCTTGTTCCTAGTGAGCAAAGGCATGACTAGCTCCTACTTCTCTGAGGTGTTGCAAGAATGAAGTGAAAGCATACATGCAGAAACACCTGCTGAGATCTTGCTGTCACTACATCTTGGTGATGCCCCAGGCCAAGCCGCCACAGCTCAGAGCCGGGAGGCAGCACCCGAAGGCCGCCAGCACAGAAGCATCCGTGGTGTATGGGGGCCAGAAAGCAGCAGCCCCAGATCCTCCATAGAGTCCACGCCATTCAGAAATAGATGCCATATTTTCAGTTTTTTCAGATTACCTCTGTCCCCAACAATGTGTGACTACAGTCCCTGCTTCCAGATTCTGTGGACACCCTGCCCATTTGCTGTTCCTATTGGCCATCTCTTTCTCCTTAGCATGGTCATTGTACCCAGCCAGGCCCCTCCGGTGGTCAGTCTACATGAGCCATCACTGAAGCCAGAGGCATCAGACGCAGAGTAGAGCTCCTCTGGCCACCTGCCACTGCAGCCCCACACACCCTCCTCCTTGGGCTCCCAGTTTGAACTACATCATTTAGGGGGCACCTTCTCTGTGGTGTCAGTCCTCAGTAGTCATTTTCACCTCTACTTTAAGAGTTTCAAACATTTGCTTATACTCTTGTTTCTTTCAAGCCTTTGGAAAGCTTAGGTCCTCTCTGACAAGTGTGACACAGCCAGAGGGTAGCAGAGCTGGGGGTGGAACCTGTCTGTCTCCAGAGTCTGGGCTGGACAGAGCCTAAAGGCCCCTGACCCTGACGGGTGTGAGGGAGCTGACTCCCGCCCTGTGAGAGGAGCAGGATGTTTGGGATGTGGGTCACAGGAAGGGGGCAGAGGAGAGGAGGTAGGGTGCAGATGGTGAGGGGGCTCCCCAGCTAGACAAGGGCTGTGAGTGCCCATCCTCTCTCCACTTTTGAGAGAAAACAGATGCTAGCACTGCCCTGGCAGAAATTGCATGTTGTGCTTTAACTGATGCTTGATTTTATTTTTAAATAAGACGTTTCCCCTCCCTCCATGTTCAGGCCATGTGTGCTTGTCTCCTCTTTGGATGCTTGTCCTGACACTTTCTCCCACACCCCCTCCCAATCTGCCTGCGGATTCCGAGTAGGCTCCCGGGCAGCACCCTACAGAGATCCGGGCGCCATGTGGGCTTGGATTGCATGTGCAGACCCTGAAGGGTGCCCAGTTCCTCACCTCTGGGCGTGTCTCTTGCAGATTATTGGGACCATCCCGCTGATGCCTAATCCAGGGCCATCAAGCCAAGCAGCAAGCGCCACTCAGGGCCTTCAAGTGCAGCCAATCACCCCCCAGCTCCTGACAAACGCTCAAGGCCAGATCATCGCCACAGTCATCGGGAACCAGATCCTGCCGGTGATCAACACCCAGGGCATCACGCTGTCGCCCATCAAGCCAGGCCAGCAGGTAACAGCTCCAGCTAGGGAAGCCGTGTGTCCATACTTTTCATACTTACAAATGTAGCTTTGTTTCTCATTCTTAATGAATATGTGTGATAACTACTAAATACATCTTTAATCTAAAAATGGGAATATGTTAAATTCTAAATGGAGAAAGTAATCTAAAATTTGATAGAGGTGTGTTCTTATTCATCTACACTCATGACACCTAATTTTCAGATTTTTTTTTAAATGTCAAAAAGAAACCAAGACCACTCATGCCTTAACTATCAATGAGAAAAAAAAAAAGAAAGATTAAATACCAAGAGATCCTAAGTTGATGCTACTGAAATTGCTACCTATTAATGAGGGAAGGAAAAATAAGTTCTTCTTGGTTGAATTTCATTAAAATCATGATGATCCAGTTCACTTTTCCATTCAAATGTCAATTGAGCATTCCCTGTTTGTTTATGCTAAAGACTGGGTGGACCATAATATCCAAGAAAAAACACACAGCCCCTCACCTCCTGGAACTTCTGGTTAATTGATTCCTTCAACAAACACTTTAAATGCTCAGAAACACAGATGAAAAGAGAGCTGCTTTCTGATTTGGGGGAGTTCTTTATGCTATGAGGATGCAGACACACAAGCAAAGCTGTCGTGCAGCAAAGCAGAAAACATCCAGGGGCCGGGCAGTTGTGACTGCAGAGAGGAAAGCAGTCAGCTCTGTCCAGAGAGTTTTGGGTTCTCCCAGAGATAATGGCTTGGGAATGGAACTTGGATGGATGGCTAAGATTTAACCAGGTAAATGAAAAGGCAGTGAGAAGCAGGCATAAAGACGAGAGTATTGAGAAATAGGAGACAGGTCCCTATGATTGGAGCAGAGGAGTGAAGGGCAGTCAGGGAAGACTCTACAGCCAAGCTAAGAAGGATGGACTTTGTGTGATCTTGAGCAGACTGCAGGTTCCCAGAACACACGACAGGTTTCCATCTGCAACATGAGCCCCAGGCTCCTTGTCTGCAGCATGGGCATAACCAGCACCTACCTCACGGAGTGGATGGGAGGATTGAATGAGTTATACACATGCAGTGGTTAGGACCGTGCCCAGCACATGGTGAGCACTAACAGTCGTGCTGATGGTGATGGTTTCCTCTGCAGCCCTGACAATCTATAAGAGGTATTTTTAAAAGGGAATAACGCGCTCAGGTTTTCTTCCCCCCCCAAGAAAACAATTCTGGTAGCAGTGCGAAGGTTGAACTGAAGTGGTGAAACCTCGATTATAAACAAACCATTTAGGAGACTACAGTAAAACACACACAAGAATTGCTGAAAGCACGCACGTGATAGTTGCCAAGGTCTGGAATCGTAGCGGAGCTGGGGACAGCAGAGCTAAATCTGGGAGTCATGAGTACACTTGTTGTAGCCAAAAACAAATGAGATAAAGAGAAAGAGGAGGAACAAGAGAAGGAAGAAAGACCAGAAAAGGCATGAGAAGAAGGGAAGGAAGACCAAGGAGTCTTCTTGGGAAACACCAGCTTTCTAAGGGATGGAAGAGGGTAGGAGGGAAAAGTGGGCAGATGACTAGGAGAGGAACTGAGAGTTTAGTCATCAGTATCCAAGATTTCCCCCCAAAATGCGAAGTGGACGAGTGTCAAATGCGCAGAGATGAAATCAGGTAAAGCCATGGAGAAACATCAATTCCTCCATTTATTTGTTGCAATGTTTTAAAGGCTGCATCATGTCTGTTGGACATACATTGAAACAAGGAGTCTGTTATCTAGGTGAGTTAAGAAGTGAGAGGTGGGCAAGGCTAGGACCCATATTTAAACTTGGTGTGCACGCTGACAAAAGAAACGGGGGGAGAGAATGACGAAGACCACAGAGATGGTATGACCGAGCATGTGGCTTTATGTGTTATTGGAAACTGTATAATGTAAAGCAGTTAACAAGGAAATAAAAGATGCAGGGAAGGGAAGAATAAAGCACCAATATCACCATCACCTACAACAATTCAAAACCATCCTTGCCGAGACTTTAGACATTGCCTCCCTGTGGCTTTTGATCCAACCAGAAAAACAGCCCGTTCAGAGGCTGTCCTTGGACAAGCCATTTGCTTGTTCAATGAATATTAAAAAAGATATGTTTAATAGAAATAGTTGTTGACTACCTGCCATGTGCTGGGCACTGTATCAGGAAGCTAGGCTTTGTTGGTGGACAAGACAGATACCATGAGCCCTCTCTTCACAGTAAAGACAGATATAAGCTCTATCAAGGGAGATGCACATTTGTCAAAGACTTTTGTAAACATGTCCCTAAGATGGGTAAAGTCCAGGAGAGAGAAGTGAGAGAATGTGTGAGACCGTTCAGCAAGGGAACTTCATCCAGTGAGGGAGGAAAAACTGAGCCAGCTCGGAATACATGCACTTCCCGGAGATGAGGGCCTCCATCTTCTTGCTAGACTAAATTGACATCTCTAGTCTGGGGGAGCCACAGTTCCAAACCACCCTCCTCTTCCTCAGCTTTATCCAGGCAGTGGGGCAGCCCCTGCCACATTTACTGTCATTAAGGACTTTCCCTCCCCACCATCTCTCAGCTGTTCATTTTTTTTACTGTTATATTTACAAGATTCCGTTTGATTCTCTACCCACAAATTGCTCCCCAGCTAAGGCAGGATTCTCTGTATTTCACAGGCTTTGTAAAGCCTGGTTCTCTCTGTTCCAACTACTTTCAGAATTATCCCTACAGGGAAGAATGAGGAGATTAACCTCTTCTTGTTTAATCTGCTACAAAATTATTTCTTTCAGCAAAGCCAGTTGCAAATTGCCCAAAAGGTGATGCATTAATTAGAAATTGTTAACATTTGATACAAAGTAGCTCTCACTTTCACCTTGAATTTCAAAGGTGAGTGTGGGTGATAGACTGTTGCTGTTACCTAAAATTACAGCTGTAGATTTCAGGCAGTGTAGCTCTGATGCAGGAAAAGGGCCTAACCAAGACATGGGAAGTAGGAGGCAGGAGAGGTGCTTCTCCTCACCCTGTGCCCACAGCAGACATTAGTAATCGCTTCCACACTCTCTTTCACCAGCCCACACACACCTCAGGAGCTTCCTCCCAGAGCTCCTGTCAGACCCTGGAGTGCAACCTTGTCCCTTACTGCAGGAGCATCCAGCCCTCTGCTGTCTAATGACCACCACAGTCCTCTTCACTACAGAACTAGAGATCTGGCAACTGGGAAGAAACAGCCAGGTTCTTGGGGGTATACCATACAAATCCAACCAATGGACATGTCAGCTGCAACCACCATCCCAAACAGCAAGACTCCCCTCTCTGGTGTGTGTTACGTGCACCCCGGGTATGTGTGCACACTGAGAGAACATGTGAGCACAGCTCAGCACAATGACAGGGGAACTGGATGAAATACCCAAGACCCAGCAAGCACCAATGGGCTCATTCCTTACTGTCAAGGCACATGCCAGTAGTCTGTCCTGATTTTAGAAAAATCCAGAAAACAATGGTGCACCAAGTCAGAAGTACCAGGGAAATGGTAGAAATAAACGACTTTATTTCCTGGCACCAGCTCCAGTTGAAATACCTGAGAACATGCAGTAAAGCTAACAAGTAGGGCAAGTGGACGGGAGACGCGCAGGGCTCAGTCTCAGAAATAAAAGCTATGGTTCTGAGGCTAGTGGATCATAAAATTGCCAGAGTCAAAAGGTAAAAAGCTCTGAACCAGAGGTATGAGGAT
The DNA here is from genome assembly GCA_963574355.1 of Loris lydekkerianus. Lineage (NCBI taxonomy): Eukaryota > Metazoa > Chordata > Mammalia > Primates > Lorisidae > Loris > Loris lydekkerianus. The sequence continues at coordinate 6,997 of CAUYPK010041273.1, forward strand.
AGCGGTCTTCAATTTTTTCTTTAAATATTACCCTTTACATTGAAGAAATATAATATGGACAACCACTAAAAAATAAAGGATTTCTGTCATACAGGAGAGAAGTTTCTCAATTTATTTTTTCATGTGATTTATGACAAATGCTTGATCTCACAAAAGCATAGTTCTGACAGTAAAATATGCCATAAATTACAAGAACAGAGAGTTCCCTAACTCAGAAGGAAGCCCACTTTTACAGAGGAAAGTACAGGATTCTCGGAACAGATGACCTGGACAGACTTGTTTTATCTTAATAAAATTCATTACATCTTTCATTTAATTTTTACAGGTGCCTACCATTAATCAAAAGAGACTGGATTTAAGAATAGAGTATCCAACACTCTTGATGATAATTTATCCCAATAATGGATGATTGAGAGGAACTCATTATCATCTAAAATGTGAACAGTTTTTTAAAATATACACCAATATCCAATAACCCTGGATAAAGGTCCCCCGTAACATGTCAGAGCTGCCTGGTGTATAACAAAATAGGAAAAAATGGAGAAATAATAACCTCTGTTCACTTGAAAAAAAAAAATCGCTTAATACAAAAACACTTACTTAGTGGAGCTCAGAAGTAACCTTTTGTTCCCTCCATGAGATTCTGCACCTCACACAGTGAAGGAGGGTGAATTCCCAAAGTCAGACTGGCTCCAGGCCCCCTGCTTTTCTTTCTCCTGATTCCCGTGACTGGGAATAGACATAATTGTCATATATATTTATTCTTCCTATTACTAAATCTTAATAAAAGTTACCAGGAGTGTTTAGCATTGTTAAGGAGATGAAGACACGTGAAAGGAAAATGGTGCAACTTGTAAAATCAAAGCATTAACGTTTTTCAGAAATTAAATGCCAGAGCTATCACATTTGGTGACTACCACCCCTGAAGGAGTTCAGCTATTCTTCAGTAAGTAGTCTTGGCCTAATAGACAACCAGGGAGAGGCAGCTTCTTCAAATCAGCTGTCCTAAAATGCCACATGATTATCAAAATTCATCTTTTTTTTTTTCAAGTAAATACAAAACATACTTGTTTACCAATTTTTAAAAATCAGTTTTTCTTCCCAGCCCTGTCCTGAATCATTCTCCTTCTTTCTCTTAGAGCCGCCCAGAATGAGATAATGAGGCGTGAGGCATCCCGCCCAGGAGGGATCTAAAATAGGAGTTTTCCTAGGTGGATAAAATGCATGCGGGCGGCCTCGGTACAAAGCAGTCCTTTGACCTTCCAACCTCTCATCTCCCTTCTCTGGGCTCACTTCTCTCTCCCTGCCAACCTCATCCTGCACGATTCCTGCTCTCTCTACATCCCGAGTCCCTGGCCTGGAACGCCTCTTCCCACCTTCCCTGACTGGCGAGCTCCTGCTCATCCAGCCACTGGAATCTGGATGCACTGTCTCCTCTGTCCCCAATCGCACCTCTCTAAATGCTCTCCCAGGAGCATTTCCCCCTCATCTCGGCTTTTCCCAATGCTGCATTGATTTTTGTCAACTGTATTGTCTTTAAGAGTCTACACTGCAAAGGCAGGGACAGAGGGATTTAGCCCGGTCCACATGTGTGCTGGGTGTTCAGTCCATTGTGTTTCCTTGGGTCGCTGCAGAATTGTGGTATTCACTGCCCGTGGCACCACCATCCCCTGGGTGCATTTCTAATTCTGTGCCTTCTGCCGTTTGCCAGTATGTACCAAATCTGTGCCTGCCGGGGGTTTGGGAAGCCCTTTTCCCACGCAGTGCCGTCTTCTCTGAATGCAGCCATGCCTTCTTCTCTGCACACTCTCCCACCTCATTATCTCAACCGCCTTCAATCCCCGGGTTCTGCTCTGCCCTGAAATCTCACTCCCGTTGAGTCATTTTCCCCTGCTGAGCTCTTGCTGCACATTCCAAGCTTGTTTTATGCGTGTCTTGGCCTTCCCCGCCTGCGTTTGAGTGTCTGCAGTGAACCTTCTCTCTCTCCTTACGTCCTCACATCCTCACACAGCCTGTACGGGGACGCTGCTGTCCTCTTGCGTCCTTGAAGCCATTAGCACTCCTGCCAATCTCACTGCCCTGCAGATAGGAGGTGCATGTTCTAGAGCCTCATATTTGGGGCTCTTCTTCCCACTCAGCTTAAAGAGATGTTTCAGAGTCAGGGAACAGAGCTGAAAGGAAAACTCAGTGCAGGGTTTAGAAGACATTGCTTTTCATACTTTCCACAAAGATAGATAAAATCTCTCCTGTATCCTCAAAATTTTTCAAGGTTGATTAGCCTGATGTCAATTCTAAATCTTCTAGCAAATTTAATACTTACACTCTCATCCCAGCCACAGCAGAAAGAACTCCTCACCGAGACTCAGGTTCTTATGATACCTGGGCTCGGCCATTTTCTTTACCCTTTTTCCAAGAGAAGCTCCTTCCAAAATGAGGTGATCTCCCAACCCCCAGTAGCAGCGTCAGCTGTGAACTTGTTAGACACGCAAATTCTTTTTTTTTTTTTTTTTTGAGACAGAGTCTCACTATAATGCCCTCAGTAGAGGGCCATGGCATCACAACTCACAGCAACCTCAAACTCTTTGGGTTCAAGCAATCCTCTTGCCTCAGCCTCCCAAGTAGGTGGGACTACAGGCACCAGCCACAACGCCCTGCTATTTTCTTTAGACATGTGATCTTGCTCCTCCTCTGGCTGGTCTCGAACTTATGAGCTCAATCTATTTGGCTTGGCCTCCCAAAGTGCTAGAATTACCCCCAGCCTTGTAGACATGCAAATTCTTGAGGCCCATTCCAGAACTACTAAGTCAGAAATTGTGGGGATGGGGCTCAGGGATATGTGTTTTTCTGATGAACACTAAATCTTGAAAACCACTGATTTAATTTCTCCTCCAACTTTCTTAAGGTGCATATTACTCAGAAAAATTTTCTGCCAGTGCCGGGAGGGAGGGAGAGTCATGATGCTCCTCCAGAATGTTCTGGCTCCTACATGGCCCCTTAAGGTTCTATTCACTGCCTCCATTGCACCACATGGAGAGTGTAGCCTGTGGTTCACTGTGGCTCCCTGGCGTATTTGCAAAGGGCCTTTGCAGATTTGGAGAGGTTTTTCTTCCTTAAATGAATCTCTCTATACTTAATCCTATTTAAATTTTACTGTTGTAGGCATTCGCTTTTCCAGTCTATCTAGTACATTCTGCATTTTCATGTCATTTTCCAAGACTCTTGCTTCCTCCGTTTATTTTTCTATCAATCATGGATTTAATTAGAAGATGCTTTATTCCAGAAACTAGAACTTTATTAAGGATATAGTGCATTACACATAGGAGATACATGGGAGCAGCAGCATGGAAAATCAGGAAAGCCTCTGCGGTGCGCTGTTATTCCAATCTGTTTGGGGTGAATATATTAAACACCCTGGCAGTGCCAAGTTACAGAAGCAAACCAACAAAGCCAGCCTATGAGCATCAGCAGGAGGCAGAAGGCCCTCAGACTCTGCGACTTGCCTCCCTACCTGTCATTCCATGTGTGGGAGGACAGGGGTCTCCTTCTCTGGATAGCGCACTGCCCCCGGCTAACAGGATTGTCCCTTCTCTCTTCTTTCTTGGGGACTCTCCATGCTCTCAGCCTTTACACCTGGCTCACAGCTTAAAAGGGGGCAAAAACAAAAGTGATTGCGTGAACTTGGATGGAGATAAACATGAGCTCCTTTTAGACAGTCGCAGAGAGAAAATAAGATCAGACAAACAGGATGGGACACTAAAAAGAGGAAGTTGAGGTTCTACGGATACCGAGAATTAATTACAGCAAACTGAAGACAATCCATAAGCAATTCCCTGTCAGGGGGGTCTCCAGACCACACTAAAGCCTCATAATATTTGGGGGTAATCCTCTAGCCACCTGAGAGTATCAGGTTTTTGTAAAAGTGTGACACTGTAAATACTTTGGGACCTGCAGAGAATAATTACTAAACCAGAAAAATATTAAAGATGCTATGTTATGAAGAAAACACAAAAGAGATGTGTTCAAATTGACAGAACATGGTGATCTACTCCAGGGCAGATCAGCTCAAAAGCATAGCTCACCAGTCTGTTCTCTTGAACCTGTGTCTTTTGCTCCCACACTTCCCAGCTGAGGCTCCTGCTGTTTCCCTGACTTGTAAGAGCAGATCTCCAATGATTGAACTGGGTGGAGAGGCAGCATGGGGCACGGGGGAAGGGGCACTGGCTGTTAAATCAGACTTCAGTGGATTCAAAGCTTACTTAGTTGTGCAATCCCAGATACATCATCTTGTCTTTTTAAGCTTTTGTTTTCTCTTCTGTAATGATAACACAAATAACCTAACAAAGAAGGCTATTGCCAGTATTAAAAACAAAATATGTAAAATTACATAGGAAACATCCAATAGACAGGATGCATATATTTGGCCTTTCAAGATTAAGGCAATGTGAAACACGTACAGCATCTCCCTTATAGAAGTTTCTTTCTGGAAAGAAAAAGAAAGAAGCTTTTCCTTCATACTTCTAGTTATTCCCTGACCCCCTGCATTTTCTTTTAGTAAGTTATTCCCTTTTCTGCAGACAGTTATGTTTTAGGATTCATACATCCATTTCGTTTGCCAACAACTATGCAGTGCAAAACTGTATAATTTTTGCAGTTACATCGGCGTCTGAAAACCAACATAATTAAGCCAAGCCCCTAATATTTTCCTAATGCTGCTTATTTAAAGTAAATTAAATTTATGTATTAAACCTCAGAGCTACTTTTATGAGGTAGATTAAATCTTTGCTTTGTATTTTTGTATTTAATGAGTATATTTTTAAGCACAAAACTTCTAAAGGTTAATATATCAAAATTATAAAATTAAGAACATTAATGATATAGTGCTATATTTCATAGTTTACCTGAAAGAACTATGGGTGATGAAACCTGAAAGTTTGAGGGATAGAAGGAAAGAGAAGAGACACCTCTGACATCCTCTTTTTCCAAAGAAAGAGGTTACAATGGAGAAGTTAATCTCTAGGCTGATTTTGCTACGTACACTAGGTTCCAATTCTAGAATTAACAGGTACACGTGTACACTGACAATTGGAATAAGATGTATATGCTCCATTAGGATGCTACTGATTATTTAATTTTCTTAATTCTTGACAAGTAAAAACTTATTAAAATTCTAAAAAAATTATTGGTTTTTCTGCATGGTCTGGTTAAACTCTGAAGGTAAGCAAAACCTCAATGTCAAAAAAAAAAAAGACTTTATTTTGGAAGAAAAGTATCTTTCTGAGATTCCTAGAAATCTTAGGTTCCTTTTGACTTTCTCCTTTTTACCATGCAGACATGAAAAAAGTTCTTAAAAAAGCTATTTTATTGTCCTTTCAAATTTCTTCTCCTGCATAGCTTAATGCATAAACCCCAGCCTGCTGTAGTGTCTCCTAAGATTGCAGCCTGGTAATTTTTTCTTTACTGAGTTGTGTCTGAGGAAGAAATACTTAAATTGATTATTGTCTTATTCAGTTACTTGATGGTTCTTTACCACACCAAGGGCCAATAAAATATTGATAGAATGGTAAAACCAAAGGCTATCTCATGATTCAGTAACTCAAAACTGTAAAAAGCTTTTGACAAGTATCAGTATTTAGAAGGACAACTCAATAGGTCAGAGGGGATAGATTGACTTGCAAACATCCATCACCATTTATTAAGCAAATTAAAAATAGATTTAATCTTCCTATGTGTTCCCACAATAAAAAATGTACTGAATTCGTTCGTTGATTACATGCTTATCAGCTTAGCTAATTACCTTAGGCAGATGCTGGATGCATATTACTTGGGGGTCCTGTCTACATTATAACTATCCTTGGTTCATGATCTAGCCTCCACTTAGGGCAGCTGAGTCACACTACAGGTGTGTATTTGAAATGTAAATGCAGGCAATTCTGTAGGAGGGACAGAATGTAATCCTGGGAAGACCCCTGAATTCTAATAACTTCTCCTAATCATGCCAGATATAACTGCTGCCTAGGAATAACCTGTGGATATTTGACTCCTGAAGCTACTCCTGTTAATACTACAGGAGAGCAGAAGGGGAAACAGCTCCTGAAGCACATTTCCAAATTAGCCCCTCCCCAACAATTGTTTGAAAGTAAAATATTAAACTGATGGTTAAAAACACTTTAAAGACTGAAAATCTCCTAGTACTCTGGGAGGTCTAGGTGAATGGAATGCTTGAGCTCAGGAGTTTGAGACCAGCCTGAGCAAGAGCAAGACCCCATTTCTACTAAAAACAGAAAAACTAGCCAGGCATTGTGGCAGGTGCCAGTAGTCCAAGCTACTCAGGAGGCTGAGGCAAGAGAATCTCTTTGAGCCCAGGGGTTTGAGGTTGCTGTGAGGTGTGACACCATGGCACTCTACTCAGGATGACAGAGTAAGACTCTGTCTCACAAGAAAAAAAAAAAAAAAAAGATTGACAATCCCAAGTTGGTGAAGATGGGGAGCAACTAGAATTCTCATAGATTGCTGGTGGGAATATACAATAGTACAACCACCTTAGAAAACAGTTTGAGAGTTTCTTGAAAAGTGAAAACATGTATTTACACCATGATGGACTAATTCCACTCCTCGGTATTTACATAAGAGAACAAAAACACAAGTAGGCACACAAAATTGTAATAAATGTGTATAACAGTTAGCCCCATAAAAGCCCCAAACTGGAAACAACCCAAACGCCTACCAATAGATGAATGGATAAATAATACACCATTTCCACATATATATACACAAATACTATTCAGCAATAAAAAGGAATGAGCTGCTGATGCATCTAATAACATGGATGAATCTCAAATACAGTATGCCAAGCAAAAAGAAACCAGATAGAAAAAGTACATCCCATCTAATTCCACTTCTGGAATCAGGTAGACAAAGCACTGGTTTTCGGGGGCAGGGAGTTATGGGGAAATGGGGTGCAAAGAGGGTGAGGGAACACTGTGGAACAGTGAGAAGTTTCTGTATCTTCACTGTGGTGTTTGACACATGTACATACTTGACAAAACACATCAAACTTTACCTTTGAAATGGGTATAATTTATTATATGTAAATTATATCTTTATAATAAAGTTGAATGGACAGCTGAACACACACTCACATTGGGAAAGCAGTGACAAGTGTGAAGCTGAAACCTCGCCCCTCACCCTGCCCCCAGCTGGCTCAGATGGGTGCTGTTTAAAGGCTGGCTCTCCCACCAAAGTTCACGGCCTGATCGAATCCTACTCCCAGGCTGATTCCTGCACCTCTGTAAAGGTGATGATGGATATAAAAGCACTTTGTAAACCAAAAAATGCTTTATCCAGCTCGGCGCCTGTGGCTCAAGCGGCTAAGGCTCCAGCCACACACACCTGAGCTGCCGGGTTCGAATCCAGTCTGGGCCCGCCAAAACAACAATGACGGCTACAACCAAAAAATAGCCGGGCGTTGTGGCGGGTGCCTGTGGTCCCAGCTACTTGGGAGGCAGAGGCAGGAGACTCGCTTGAGCTCAGGAGTTGGAGGTTGCTGTGAGCTGTGATGCCACAGCACTCTACCCAGGACGACAGCTTGAGGCTCTGTCTCTAAATAAATAAATAAATAAATAAATAATTTTTTAAAATGCTATATCCAATCAACAAAGGTGGCTAAGAAGAACAACAAATAATGGAGCGAGATCCCTCCCAGCCCTCCAAGTGGAGCTGAACCTGCAATCATTCCCTTTTCCTCTCTCTTTCCTCTCCTCAACTGAGCTCCTCTCACCAGCAACCATCCTTTGATAACCTGTAAAGGAACAAGGAATAAATGAACACAAGGCAATTTTGCCTGATGCACACAAAATTTTAAAAATCAAATCAGTTCTTCTTTGTGGCATTGCAACTAACGGCACAGGCCCCAGGGTCAGACTTTGTAAGTCCCGAGACCCCATCCCCGGCACTGCCTGGAGGAACCTGGAAAATCCCTTAACTTCTCTGTGTCTGGACTTCCCTGTTTGTAAAAGAGGGGTCCCAATAGTGCTCATACTGCAGACTACTGAGGATTAAGAGAATGTCCTTAACACAGTGGCTGGCACAGGGTAAGAGAATAACAATGGAAAGCTACAAATATTACTGGATATTTTTGTCCTGACTTTTTGCCTTCTCTCTTAATTTTTTGTGCGATATCAGAGAGCATTTGATTAACTCTGCAGTAATCTATCCAGACTCCTGAGTCTGGGGGAGCAGAAAGTGCTCATACATAAGATAAAATGGTGAGACACAGCTGCACCTTTAAGTTTGAATTTTGCATTCCAAGTTGATTATGTTGTATTTTATCTACACTTCCTTGAGAAGTCTGTCAAGGATACTGTAATTATATGAATAGTCAGGAGTCCAGCCACACACACCATGGTCAAGAAATGTAGAAAATGGGGTGCTCTAGCAAGTCAGCAGGGAATTAATAATATATGTAGAATTACTAATAAAATGCCTGTCAAGCAATCGGCAACATATTTGATACAAAAATTCCCACCTGTTGTGTAGGGGCGTGCACTGTTCCTGAGAACTATATATTCTTGGAAACAAAATGACTCAACCCCAGATGAAACTTCTGTTCCCTGGCATTTTCCCCCTAATTTTTCATTCATTTGTGTATTTTGTTTTCCACATCCCGCCATGTAGCTCCACCAACCCTCCCAGACGTCAGTGGGTCAAGCAGCCTCCCAAGGCAACCTTCTGCACCTGGCTCACAGCCAAGCGTCCATGTCTCAAAGTCCAGTCCGGCAGGCTTCCTCTTCTTCCTCCTCATCCTCCTCTTCTTCAGCTTTGAGCGTGGGCCAGTTAGTCAGCAGTAAGTATCTTTTCTGGCTCAATTTAAATCATGGTGGCCTTCTCATTGCCTGTTTGCAATGTCTGTCTGTCTCTCTCTCTCTCTCTCTCCCCCTCCCTTTCTCTCTCCCTTTCTCTCTGCTTCTCCTCCCCACAGAGGAATTTCCTGGCACTGCTAGGCCCATACTGGGATGAAGTCCATGCCCAAGGCCAGTGGTTCCTTAGGGAAGCAGACCCCTGAGCACGCCACCTGGATTAGAGTATGTTTGCCACAGGGGTCATCCTAAAGTGATTCCTGATGTGCTGAGTCAGTCCTGCCACTTTAGAGGGTAGAAACTGATCAGCTTGCAAGGCATGAGCCACATAGCTCAGAACTGAAATAACCAACAACAGGCACTCAGCTGGCAGGCCAAGCTGCTTTTCGATGTGTTTGAAGTCCCCTGCCGTTCTATTTGTAGGTGTCACAGGAAATAAAAGAGAGCATGCCTGTAGGCGGGTGGGTGTGTGTGCACAATGAGCCTCCTTCAGTGGCATGTGGGGGAAGCTGCATGGGCTGGAACCAGATGGGAAATCTCTGAACACCCATTCATAAAATAAAATAAGCCTGCAAGTCTGCCTCCTTGACCAGGTAAGATACACACACACACACACACACACACATATTTTTAGAAATGGTATTTGGCCCTAGGTGAAAATAGCACATTTTATCACATGCTAACAGAAGCATGTTAAGATCACAGGACAATGGACTTGATTTAATGTCAGTAATTAACTTTCAGTGCAATTTTTACTTATGTATAAAATCATAGAACATGTACACAGATTGCATTCTTAGGGACCAAAAATCCAGTGGCTGTGGGTTTAGGCATCTGTGCCACAAAATGAGGAATACATGAGGAGGAACTGTGGTCAAGTTTCACGAATGATCTGTTATAACAGGAACATATTAGGGGCCAATCTGGTAACACAAAGCAAAATAGAGGGTTTCCATGTTCTCCCCACACAAGAAAACCACCTAACAGAAAAATTTCATATATATATACCCAATTATGTGGATAATTCAGGCAAGAAAGATGCTTATGGGTGGAGAAAATGGTATGAGACATTATGGAAGATGTTAAAATGCCCAGGTAATTCAGTAGACTAGGCTGATGCTCTTGATCTTAAAGATGGGTCAAAACCAATCAGAATTTCAGGGTACATGTGCAGTTTTCCATCCACCATATTTTAGGTTGTTTAGATACACAACCCCTTCCATTTGGGCCAGAAACCCTAGTCTTACTTGAATAAATTCACAAATAAAATTAACTTAATTATAGCCAGATTTTTCCCATTTAAAAAAAAAAAAAAACTTCTCTTAGGGTTGTTGTGGGAAAAAATTCAAACTTTGTTCCAACCCTGCATAAGTTTCTGCAAAATGTTCTGTTTCTACATGGAGCAGGGTCATAAATTTAGGATAGGCTGTTACATCTTGGTCCTGAAAGAAAAGGCACCAAAGTTAAGCATCTTATCAAGAAGAAATAAGTGAAATATGAAATAAAAGTGCAAACCACATCCCACACCCCCCAGCCATGAATACAGTGTTTTATACAAGGTTAATAGTTAATAGATGTTAGACAGGTACAAAATCGGATGAATGGACGAATGAACAGCAGACAGGTAGGTGGGACTAGGTTCACCCTAGTCACTTGTCACAAGCTGGACAGGGAAGAATTAACCTTTTTCAGAAATCAGTAACAGTTACATAATAGGCCAGATGGAATCTCAATCACACAGTGGCCATTGGGACATCGAAGTTCTAGGTTTATGATGAGTGAACCGTATCACATATTCTTGATGTGAAATAGAAAGACTGGGGGAAAGAGACTTTTTTACCACATGCACTTGAAGCAGAACACTCCAAATTCATATGGAAAGCCTGAAAGGGAAGCCTAGCTAGCTCTATAGTCTTCTCTGGCAGGCATATGAGGGTCTAACAGTACCACTGGGAGTCAGATTTTGCAAAAACCCATTGCTAGACTTCCAGCGCTAAAAAATTTAAGTATGTTCTTTTTAGTTAATTCCCTTCTGTTTCAATCCAACCACAGAATGAATAATATGTGGGTCATATCCCTCTGGTTCCGTAATTTGTATGATGGTTCACAGAACTCAGGGCAACATTTAACATTTACTATAAATGATATGGTAAAAAAAATCCAGAAGAACAGCCAGATGAAGAGGTATACAGGGCAAGGTCTCAAAGGATCCCGAGTGCAAGATCATCTATCCCCGTGGAGTTGGCATGCACCACCCTTTAGGCACATGGATGTGTTCACCAACCCTGAAGCTCTCCAAATGCCATACTTTAGTGATTTTCATGGAGGCTTTATCAGGTAGTCATGACTGATTATTAACTCAATCTCTAGCTCTTCTCCCTCCTTGGAGGATATGGGTGGGAAAGAATGTTCCAAGCTTCTAATCACAGCTTGGTCATTCTGAATGCCAGCCACCATCCCGAAGCTATCTCAGAGCCCACGAAGGATAACCTCATTAGAACAAAAGATATTCCTATCACCAAGGAAATTCCAAGTGATTTAGGAGCTCTATCAGGAGTTGGAGTCAAAGACAAAATATTACAACAAAATATGCTCCTAGCACCCCCATCATTTAGGAAATTATAAAGGATTTTAGTAGATCTGTGGCAGGAATCCAGAACAGAGACACTATATCACAAGATCACAGAACCTTTGGTCAAAACCATGGCCAATGAAGAGTCCACGTTATCATTAAGGACTCTCACCCTAATGTTGGCCAACCTGTCAGATGCCAGATGAACATATTAAAAACTTTCCCACTACCAGCAAATGAATGCCAAGTTAATGTCTTAGTAAGGAAACAGAATCTTTATAGGCAAAGAACAGCTCATTTAGGCTCAGAATTACCTAATATGCATACTTGCTGGAATATCTGCCCAGCACCTATTCATGGTACCTACACACCTTGCCCTCTGTTAAAAATTGCTCAGTCTCCACCGTCAACAGAGGTAGATATAGTTTCTATAAACAGGGCTTTTAGAAAATCTAGGAAAAAAGTCAAACTTTTCTTGACTTGACAAATCTCCCAATTTGGCTTAAGATTTACAGCATGCCATTTAGAACCAGGTACATTTGAGGGTCTTGATTACTTACTGTTTTTTTGTTTGTTTGTTTGTTTGTTTGTTTTTTCAAGTACGCTTTAAAAAAAACAAAAACATTAGCTTGATACTTAAACAGCAAAGGACTTACCACTAGTCCCAGCAAAACTGAAACTATGAAGTGGACATACAGATGTCTGGCAATAGCATACAGCACCGTGAAACCACTGATTCACACTCACCCCACCTTCCACAACCCAGCCAAGTCAAGACTGCAAGGAGGCTTATTGTCCCAAAGTGCATTGCACATTCTCAAATGGTTTCTTATTTCTCAGAAATATTTGGTAAATATGCCCATTATTTGTTGTGAGAAAACACTAAAAATAGAGAGAGGTTTACACAAGATGTTAATTCATATTTTTGGAAGCTTCCTTAAAGGTGCATATTTCTCCCATAATAACCCCATAGTCATGGGAGTATGATGTTGATGTGTGGTGACCACCTGACCCACAGCAACACCTTCCCAATAACCCAGCTAACAGAGGGAAGTAACAAAATTTAAAAAATAATAAAAGCAGAACATCTGTCCTGAGCACTCCATTCACTGTGGGCCCAGTGACCATGCAACCAGATTCTACAAAACAGATGGGTTTTCACACACTTTACGCTTAACTCCCATAAAATTTTTTTTTTTACTTTTCAATCCATGCATATGAGATTTGATTCTGGATACATCATCATTATACTTATGAGTCACTCAATTTTCCATGTGAGTTTATCCTAACTCTCCAGGCCAGTTAATCTCTCTACAAATTGATCAAGGGTCAGACTCAGACTGGACCCTGGGCGTTATTGCTCTTGCTGGCCCTGTATTTCATGTACTGAACCAACTTAATCTGGAGCAAACGTCTATGAAAGGTGCTACTTCCTCCTCAGTCCAGAAAAAAAAAAAAAAAAAAAACAGACTGGTTGCCCTCGAGCTGCTTAAAGGTGCTATATCCATCACATGGGGATGCTGAGGGTTCCTCCTGAAGTTCTCACAAGGTGGGCTCAGGTTCATCCTTAAAATTAATCCCACCTCCCTAGAGCCAGGAGAATGGGCGACAGAAAGCCAGACTGACCTGCTCCAGGGCAGACTGTCAAACTGTTAGGTTGAGAGCTCAGGCAACATTCCAGGAAAGCCTCCATTACCACATTCACCTCTTCTTTCCCCTCCTTAAACATAGAGGGTCTGACAATTAAGTTTGAGAACTCATCCGAGAAAAAAGTGCTACATACCTCATTGCTGAATATCACTAGGATTACTTTCCAAGTGCTCCCCTTGGGAAGCTATATACCAACACCAGCATCTAGTCCACACTTCAAAGCAATTTTGGAACTCTTTTTCTGGAATGGCCATCAGACTTGTCATCATATCACCCTTAATGTCCTAAATGTCTTCAAAATGTCTTCCTTTCAATATTTTCTTTATCTTGGGGTAAACAAAATAGTCACTGGGGGCCAGATCAGGTGAGTAGGGAGGGCTAAAAACTCCCTTGGCCGGGTGTAGTGGCTCACACCTGTAATCCTAGCACTCTGGGAGGCTGAGGCAGGTGGTTAGCTTGAGCTCACAAGTTCAAGACAAGCCTGAGCAAAAAGAGAGACCCTGTCTCTAATAAAAATAGAAAAACTGAGGCAAGAGGATCACTTGAGCCCAAGAGTTGGAGGTTACTGTGGGCTATGATGCCACGGTACTCGACCCAGGGCAACAGCTTGAGACTCTTGTCTTGGGGGGCGGGGGGGACTCCCTCACAGACAGTGTCAAGTGAACTGGTACATTGTCATGATGCAAGAGCCATGAGTTGCTGGCAAAAAGTTCAGGCCATTTTTGTGTAACTTTTCATGCAGCTTTTTCAGCACTTCTAAGTAGTAAACTTGGTTCTCTTTTTGTCCAATTGGTACAAATTCATAATGAACAATCCCTCTGATATCAAAGGAGGTTAGTGACATTGTTTTGACTCTTGATTTAGATTGACAGAACTTTTTTGGTCATAGAGTATTGGCTGACTTCCATTGTGCACTTTGACACTTAGTTTCAGGGTTATATTGGTACACCCATGTTTCCTCATTAGGATAACACAGCTCAAAACATCAGCTTGCCTCTACAAAACATCTTGGCAAACTTCCACTCTCCTTTATTTTTGTTCATCAGTGAGCTCCTTCAGGATGATTTTTGCACACACCTTCCTCATGCCAAGATTTTCAGTTAAATTTTTCCTGTTTCTCAGTTTTTTACTTGGTCTGCTATGCTTCTGACAGCCAGCCAATGACTTTGATGCACAATTCAACACATTTTTGCAATGTTTTCATCAGTTCTGCTCACTATTGGCCATCCCGACCTCTCTCCATCACTGACATTTTCTCTCCTCTCAGAAAAACATTTAATCCATTTGTACACTGCCATTTTCTTCATGGCATTATCCCATAAACTTGAACATTATCCCTGATTTCATCTCCACTCCTGCAAAGTTTAACAAAAAATTTAATGTTTATTCTTTGCTCTATATCTCACAATGACACACAAAAACACGTAGTAAAAATAATGAACACCACTCAGCAAGACACCTGCAAGCATCAACAAGAAGAGGGCTGTGAGACACTGATATATCAAAGTTATGAAGCCTTCCTGAGTTGTCTGTGTAGTGCTTCCAACAAAAGCACATGTGGCAAGTTCATGAACTTAATTGTTAGGTCTTGTATATTCCTAAGGAAGGGAAATTGTTCTCAAAGTGAAATAACCTCAAGAATTTTAAGAAAGAAACTAGGGGATAAAAGATAGCATTAGTCTTCTGATTAATTGAAAATATCTTACAGACACCATCTAACGAATTCTCTCACTATATGAAGATAAGTCCCACATGTTCTAATCAGGGTAAAGCTAATATTTGTCTAGGTATAGACCTCTTCTTTGGATGGGGAGATTTCTATAATCCTGGAACCCATGGAGCAAAACCATATTAATACATTTTGCCATCTGAGTTTTATGGGTAAGAACATTAATGTAAAGAAAGCTGAGTAGCTCACCTGCAGCAATCAAAAAAATGCACAAAGAGAAGCTGAGTTCCCTTCCCCACCCCTTGTCCAGTAGAACATCACCTTAAGAATTCCTCTTTTATCACCTCTCTAAGTAGAACCAGGAGAAAGTACAAGAGTGGAAACTATGTGAGAAGAGGAAGAAGAAGTCCAGCCTTCCGCTGTGCTGAAAGATTGTTGGGGCCTCCTGGAAGATGCTAGGCTCAGTGGCCCAGGCACCTGCCCATCTCTCTGAGCTTTAGAGTGAAAGAACAATAATCCATACAACACCTCTCAAGGCACAGGAGCTAAGAGTCCACTGCTTCCTTTTGAACTCTGGTTATTGTCAGTGCTCTGCCAAAAAGCAACCTGCACAATCACAAATACAGATTTAGTTCCTAGTCTTAAGGAACTGGCAAGGAGACACAAACAATAGAGGCAGCAGGAGAAGAAAAGAAAGATGACAGGATATGCATTCACATGAAACTGCAACTCAAGCCATAAACCTGCTCAAGCACGCTGGGCTAAGTCAGACCCTGAGACTGAAGTAGACCACTAACACCCTACAGATAAACACCTGTCCCGCCCCTGCTTAGGAATTCAATTGATTCTGGTTGATCTAGAGATAGGGCCAATAAAGCAAAGATTTTACTCCCCCAAAGAATTCAGAAAAAAACCCTCTCCCCAACCACAGGTTACCCAGGCAATATCAGCCTGCTGACGCCTGGACCTGGCCACTTGCGTCCATGGTGGGGGCTTGCCCAGAAGCCCCTCTGGCCCATTCAGCCAACCCAAGTGGGACAGCAGGTTCTCTGGAGTATTGACACCTGCTGAATAATCATAGTGAAGTGTCAGGAAAGACGACATAGAGGGTACCCCGCCCAGCCTAGGTCAGGCCAGGCCCACAGAGAAAGGCTTTCGTGTGACACCAGTGGCTCCCTGCCTCAGAATCACCTGTGGTCCTTGTTAAAAATGTACATCCTTAGGCCCCAGAAGGTGACTCTGATACCTGCCAAATTTGAAAAACCACAGTCGGGTGGCATCTGTAGCTCAAAGGAGTAGGGCGCCAGCCCCATATACTAGAGGTGGCAGGTTCAAACCTGGCCCCAGCCAAGAACTGCAAAAAAAAACAAATAAATAAATAAATAAATAAATAAATAAAATCCACAGTCCTAAAGCCATATTGTTACAAAGACAGTCTCCAGCTTGTGTATTTTTGGTTTGAGACCTCCATGCCCACCCTTGCAAGGCTGCCAGCACCTCTTCCTTTTCTCCTGGGAGAGGCCAGGCCCCTGTCCCACTGTACGTACCATTCTCTGTCAAGGTCCCTCCTGTTCTCCAATCCAGCATTTCTCAACTATTATTTTATTAGCACCCCACTCCCCTTGCAAGGAAGCTCTTTAGATTTATTTTATCCTAATTGTCCTCCTTTACCCCTCAACATTTTAGTGCACAAATATCCTGTCCACCTATTCTGTTGACACACTGTGGCCCTTTGAGAAGCCGCAACCATTGTACTGAGATTTTTCCTGCTCCCTGCCTCCTCCCCAACCAATATGAGCTCATGTTCTAAAGGTGGGGTCACAAAACAGGCTGAGCAGGCAGTAGGCCGCGGGCGGGTTGGCAGGAGGATGCCACGGAGCGGAAAGGGCAGACAGAATCAGTCCCAGTTGATTCTGCCGAATGCAGATACACATCCGGTGCAGCCAAATCTTCTAACATTTCAAAGAACCTGGAGAACTTAGATGTTTACATGTTGGCAAGTAATTTTTAAAAAATCACAAGCACTAGGAAATCTGGGTTTTATTTGCAGGCTACTCATTTGCAACTTCTGCTTTAGAGATTTTTTTCATGAAGCAACAAGAGAAGAAGCTCAAGGCAGCCAGATGTGACCTCCCTCCCACGATCCGTAGTGAGTCCAGGCAGACGTGCTGGTGGGATGTAAGATCCCAGCTCAGCCTCCACCAGGGAAGGCCCAAGCATGTCTTTCAGTAACCAAGTGTTACCAGCCTGGGGTTAAGGACAGTTCAGGGAGAAAAAAGAAGATTTTAATTAATCTTAGCCAAACCGGTTTTATAGTCACCTCCCCGCTCCTCACCACACACATAGATTCTCAGTGTCCTGTCCAAAAATATTCATCCCACTCCACCCTCGCAGCCTTGCCGCCTGCTGCTGTCCGCTGCCCCTGCCTCGTTTGTCTGTTCCCACCCTCTTCACACTGACTAGATATGGCCCCTCCATTCTCTGAAAGCTGCCCGCTGGGAAGGCCCAGATGGATCCTTCCTGGGGTTCTCTCTCCCTTGTCTGCACACCGGGCTGGTGTCACACTCTTAGTTCTCGATTAGAGAACTTAGTTCTCTGCCTGCTACTTTTCTCTAATTGCTTCTTAAGCATTAGTATTGGATCCCAACCTCCTAAGATGGTAAACTCCACCCAAGCTAGGACAGTCACTTTAAAAAACACATACACACTGATCACAGTGGTTGTACCACTTTTCAATCTTTCTATAACAAAATTATGACAATGAAATGTAAACATTCTACAGACCACCACCATCCCCCTTTTTTAAATGTGAATAAAGGTACCATGTGCACCTGTATTACTGATTGTATCTGCAGAGTCTGTTTTCTTTGGGCTGGAGGGGAGTTCCCACCCCCATAATAAGAGGATCTATACATGAAGCTCCTAGCTCCACATAGATATTAACATCTCTATTTAAAAGTTCATGAAAAAATGGCTCTTGGCACACAAATACTTAATTGTTTTTTTTTTTTTTTTTCATAACAACCAGAGTTTCTACAGCCCTGAGCCCAGAAGAGTGATATAGTCCACGGCAGTCCTTGGACAAATACTTGAATTTGCTGAAATTGATGGGTTATTGTGCAGAAAGAGGAAGGAAAAACTTTTCACCTAAGTGGGAGGAATGAGGTGAGGAACAATAGAGCCAGCTCACAGAGAGAGGGGCTTCACTACAGGCAGGACTGAGCAGCACTTTGAAACCCTCTGCCATCCCCAACCCATGCTGTCTCCAGCTTGGTGTACGCTTTCATTTATCCAGGGATCAGTAGCCAGGGGGGCGAAGTTTCATTCTCCAGCTGTTGTGTCATTTCCCTTGATAAGTCCTAAATTGACTGCGTTATCCGGCACCGAAGGAGCCTTCCCGTGGTAGGCATTTTTTATTATGTGCCCTTTCAGGGGACAAAGGCGTCTGTGTCAGTAAACTGCTATGGGGGGAGGGGAAAGACAATATTATTCTCACAGTTTCATAAGCACACTCTTCTGAGGGGTTAATGTGAATGTAGGAAATTAGGCAACATTACGGTCTGTTAGCCTGGCTGCCTTGGTGACCATGCAAAGGAAGAAACACAAAACATTATTTTCTTCAAGGGCCATTTTTAGCAACTAATGATTCCAAATTAAGACAATTCAAATGGAAACCTTTCCACTTTTGTATGTTTGTATACTATTTGAAAATATATATAGGCAAAATGGAGTTGCACGCCCACAGTGCCTGCCCATGCTGGTTGTGATCTGAAGAGCATGTTCTCACGTTGGGCAGGTGCAGTGGAAGCAAGCTGCAGTTTTTTCAGCGTTAGAAACATCTCGAAGGATGATTTGTGGAGTTGAGGGTGGAATCTCTCGAATGCTTCGCGTGGGAGACAAAGGCAATATTCTGTGATGCTGGTTCCCTACCGTTCTGCTGTTGAAGAGAGCCACTTTCTCACAAACCATAACAAACAGACAATGCTCAATTGTATGGTGACCTATTGATCCTATTTTTAAAAACATCTCCACAGATCCTCAAATGGCAGCGGGTGAGGTGGATGGGGTTAATCTGGAGGAGATCCGAGAATTTGCCAAAGCTTTTAAAATCCGACGCCTGTCCCTTGGCCTGACCCAGACTCAGGTGGGCCAGGCCCTCAGTGCTACAGAGGGGCCCGCGTACAGCCAGTCGGCCATCTGCAGGTAACCCGCGCCCGCATGCTGTCACCTCTCCTGGCCAGCCTGGGCCTGCTTTGTCCTCGCGGCTCAGCTTTTCTTCTTTGGGTGGGCAAAGCTGAGGGGCAGAGTGTGGGAACAAAGTTGGGGGCAGCTATATACTGGGATGGGTGATCTTGATGCAAATGAAGACGCTGAAGCAGATTTGTGGGTCCTGGCCCAATAACTCCTGTCAACTCACAAAGAACTTCCAAGGCGGTCTCATTGGAAATACACTACCTTGAGCCAGGCACCTTCCTCTGGGCCCACACGCCTGTGCAGCTGAGAGTCACCGACTGCTGTGTACACACACTTGTATCCCGAGCAAATGTTGTAAAGGTGCCAGTACTAATTTGTGTTAACATTTCCACTACTTCTGCCCAGAGATGGCTATCTGGGTTTTCCAGGAAAATACACATCTAAAATTAAAAAATTAACCATCTTGTGACCTTGAAGGTTTTAACTTGCCTTCCCAAATACAGCTTTAAAAACACACTTAAAAAAAAAAAAAAAAAAAAAAAAAAAGCAGCTGCTTTAAATGGCTCAGAAAAGGGTAGTGAGAATCTGGCCTAACCTTGTCCACCACCAGCATCCCCCAAATTAAATAAACAAATGACAGAATCCAGCCTTGGTTGTGTTCAAGTTGATCCGAGTTAAGCGTCAGAAGCAGACCCCATGCACGCATGTGTGTGTGTTGCACTAATCCTATGTTTATGCATGAGGTAACAAAGGCACTCGGTAAGAGCTTTTTCCTCTTGGGCAATGCCTTATGAGTCCTCCTCCATCAGGAAAAGCCAAGAAACCAACTCTAAACTCATTTAAGTGGATTTTGTTCTTGGTGATCCATGAAATGCTGTCTTTTTATCTGCTCTTTATACTTTTAATGTATTCCCCAAAGGACGGAAGTGTACTTTTCCTGCAGTTTAAGACTAAGGTTATAAATAACATCAGTATGGGGTAGTAGCTTGCAGCTCACATTTTGCTCAATGATTTTCCATAAAACCCATTGATTGTTGTTAAATACAAAAAGCACCATAGGATCCTCTCACTTCTATGGCCTCCCCTACTGTTTTTTCTTATAAGATACCTCCCTGTAGAAAATAACCTTTATTCAGTCTATACAAGGATACTACTGCTGGGAAATTTGTTTCGAGGTTTGTATATGTTATTCCAAACAACATGTACAGAAGCATCAACACTAACCAGCGGCATCAGCGATATGAATACCATTGCTCCCTGTTGGGAAACATTAATTTTGTTTCATCTTGACAGACTTGAGTTAAAGGCAGCCACAGGTTTTTAAGTTGTTGCCAATTTTCTGCTGGTGCTAAATTCTTCTTTCACTTATTTTTAGTCCTAAAATGTGAGTTCTTTCATTGACGTAAGTGCTAGCTAATGTTTCAACTCATATACCTAGCATTTCTTGGGCATTCCCAATCACATATGTTAATTTCTAAAATCTTCCCTAAAAGGGAGTCAAAAAGGTTGCCGCTAAAATGCACAGACCTTGGGAATTCCCAGTACAATAAGACATGTCAGATGCCTTCATTCTGGGGCAGCTGTATGTTGAGATTCTAGCTTCCAGCATTTGAGTGAGATCAGCTTAGGAGCTATGTACCAAGGAGGGAGAAAAAGATCCCACCCATACATTCAATAGCCCTATTACAAACTCCGTCCCCTGATGCCATGGCTGTGTAAAGCCTGTTGTCACACTATCAACAGTTGAAGCTCTGGGGCTTTTATGGTGAACCATGGCAAAATGTGGTATGTGGCAAATTAGCGTGAGAATGAGAGCTTTGGGGGAGCTTGCCTCAAATGACAAGCTCATTAGATAACATTAATTGATTCTTTCACTTTATATTGAGAGCAAATGCCCTTCTTCCCTCCTTTACTAGTACTGGAAGTTGAGTTTTTCAAAAATTAACAAATAATTCCTTGAACTTTGCATGGGAGGGAATGTTATGGCAATCTTGTCAAGATTTAATACTTCTTTCTGCTGATCACACTATAGATCTAAAATGTGCTACCGAAAGTAAAACTATGGTGCACAAAGAAAGCCTATTCATTTCTGTCCTTTTGCAAACATCCTCACTAAACATATTCTGACTTACAAATGCAGGCCGGTTTTAGCTCTGTGAGAACAGGCCATTGTAGTAAGTCCCACTCCTCAGTCAGGCACAGTGCACTTTAAAAGAGAGGGGAATTCTATGTATCCAAAGTTGTCATACTGGAGGATTATGAGTTTGGATACAGAATAAACAAACAAAAGGAAATGGTAGGGTTTTTTTTTTTTTTTTTCCATTGGGAGTGAGTATGAGTTTGGTCCAAGAAGACCTCTTAAAACACTCTATATAATTTTGTTCAAGATGCTTCATATTTTTTAAAGTCAATGTAGCAAAGAATTGCTGATGGCAATTGATATATAGAAGACCTCATTTACAGAAAATAGTATCGTTCCAGTACAGTTTGCAGATATCACACATTAAACACAGCTTGATGCCCTGGTACAAAGTACACTATTATGCTGTATGCTGGCCTGTGTTTGGAAGGCATGAGGTGGCCTTGGCACGTCCAGGGGTGGGTATATTCCTTAGTAATTACAATGCGTCCAGCTGTTTGAGCCAGAACAGTAAAGTAGCTGTGTTTCACCTGGAAAGGGGGCATGTTTTTACTTACGTATGGTGAAAATTGTCTGTTCCCAACGAGAGAGAAAAAGACAAGTTAAAATGAGGCAGGAGAGCTATATAAAGGGAGCCATAAAAGAAACGTCCCAGTCGCCATCACTGACTCTGATAATAGCTATCACATCTTCATAACCAAGTCAATAAGGGTGGAGGGAGATTTAAAGAAAACCAAACGCAAAACATAGAATCATTTTACTTAAAAGCCCGTGACAATTGTCTTTGATGTCATTTTCTGGCGTTAATTTTTTGCCGTAAGGATTCTTAAGATTGGGAAAATGGAGCTGGCACCATAGAAATAAAAGCTTAGCTCACAGAGCTTGCAGGGGAAAGGCCCGCGAGTTGCCTGCGTGCCCGCGTTGCTAACCCGCGCGTCCCGCTAGGTCGCCTGTCCCGCCCGTGTGCGCATGCGCGTGTGGGGTTTGCATGAGCTGGCTGGGAGCTGCTGGGGTGGGGGCGGGGCGCTGTCGGGGGCGGGGCGGGGCTGGCTATTAACCTGCAGTGAAGTCGCCCTGCCAGGCAGTCAGGCAGGCAGGCAGGAGGCCCACCCTGGCAGAGCACTCAGTGTAAGACTGTTCTTTCTCAATTTTCCCCCCAGACACACCATCCTGAGAAGCCACTTTTTCCTACCACAGGAAGCCCAAGAGAACACTATAGCTAGCAGTCTGACAGCCAAACTGAACCCTGGCCTTTTGTATCCTGCCAGGTTTGAAAAGCTGGACATCACCCCTAAAAGTGCCCAGAAGATCAAGCCGGTGCTTGAGCGGTGGATGGCCGAGGCTGAGGCCCGCCATCGCGCAGGTATGCAGAACCTGACCGAGTTTATCGGGAGCGAACCGTCCAAAAAGCGCAAGCGGCGCACCTCCTTCACACCCCAGGCCCTAGAGATCCTCAATGCTCACTTTGAGAAGAACACGCACCCCTCCGGGCAGGAAATGACGGAAATTGCCGAGAAGCTGAACTATGACCGGGAAGTAGTTAGGGTTTGGTTCTGCAATAAGAGGCAGGCCCTGAAGAACACGATCAAACGCTTGAAACAGCACGAGCCGGCCTCGGCCGTGCCCCTGGAGCCCTTAACAGACTCTCTGGAGGAAAACTCGTAAAGAGACGCAAAATCCACAGAAACTAAACCCCTCCACCCTCGGGACGCCACAAAAACAAAAACACAAACAAACAAAAACGAAAAGAAGAAAAAAGAAATGAAATTCAATTTCTAAACAGCCCCAGTCATCATCACTCTTGTAAGTAAAAGACTAAGAAAACTACCAAGTGGACAGAATGGTTAATACGTGTCCGGTGGTTTTTCCAAAAAGGAAAAGGAAAATTGGGGGGGGGGGGGGGGATTTGTAAACAAGGAGTAAATACCACCACCCTGGAGGTGTGTGTGGTGGGCTAGCTCCCGTCCCCCACCTGTCTTCCCAAAGCCAATTTTTTTAATGGACGTAAAGCAAACCAAATAACCACGTACTCTTTCTGTATATTATGAAAATACGAACACGTTTTAAGAAACAAGGAAAACTAAAAAGAAACGAAACCAAAAACCAACAACAAACACTTTTATCCGTTCAAAGCGAATACAAGCCTGCCACCTGGAGGCAGGACCGCCTCCCTTCGGGCTCTAAGTGCTGAACACGATGAAACCTTCTAACCAAAGTCAGAATCAAGGCATCGCAGACGCGCTCGCCCGGCTACTCTCCGCGCGTGAAGTTGTGTTACGAATTTTTACATTTGTACTAACGGAAAAATAGAAAGCCTGATTTCTCCCATCTTTCCCATCTGTTGTCTCCACCCCTGGGGTGGGTACACCATGGTTGAAGCCATTCTGTGAGGCTCACTGTGGGGATCTTTTGGGGGGAGGAGGGTGGCCTTTTTTTTTTTCTTTTATTTGGGGAGGGCGGGCATCCTGGATCGTGTGCCAAAGCATTCGTTGCTTCCTTCCTATGACTTGTGGGTTTGAGAAAAGAAAATGGAGCTTGCATTTCTCTTTTTTCCTCCACTTCTCCATCTCACTTGCATGTGGCTTCCGGGGTCTGCTGGAAGGCCACAGAAGTAGGGGGGAACCGTATCTTTTCCACTCAGATCCTAGTGAAATGCAGGAGAGACTCCAAAATAACTAGGGCTTTGCTCGATGAACTGTCAACACTGACATAAGCTGTAATTGTGCTCACTGTCCACACCAGAGCTTGGGATTTTTCTCAGTCTGTTGGCCACGTACATGGAGAGCTGACCAAAACTAATTTTGTAATATAAACATAAGCTGCACATTTGGTTCAATACTTACATCTATGTTATGCTTCTGTGCAAAGCAATTTCTCTCAGAAGTCTGATAGCCAAAGAAATGTCTCAAGGTTTAGTCAAAATACACACATGGCACGTACACCCGTGCACCCGTACACGCACACACACACACACACAAAGAAACAGGCTAAAAAGAAAGCGATAGCAACTGACTTGTTCAAGGCCATCCTGTTAATCTTATCTTTTCTGCTAATTCTTGCATTCCAATAGTGATGACTTTTTTCAGGGGGTGGGGTAGCAGTTATTTGAGGGATCTATAAATAGAGCAGAAAGGTGGCAGAAATGTAAACAATTGGAATCAGGGGCCAGGTTCTCCAGGGAAAAGGAAGTCGTAACAGTGAAGTGTCTCCATTGAAAGGAAAAAGTATAGAAGGGGCTTCTCTAACACATCAGAATAGCCTTCACTGTTAGAACTAGAGGATTGTTTCTTTAAAAAAGAAATAATAACCTACTCACAAGGTCTGTGGGCCACAGCAACCTAAGCAAGAAGGAGGTGAGGTGGGGATGGCTGTGTAGATGAGGGATTGGAACCTGCTGCTCCAAAGTGCTCACCCGGGTATAGGCAGAAAATATTCTGTTAAAGGAGCAGTCAGGGGAGAGCCATCAGTTTACTTGCTGTCTGAATGTAAATATTTCTGAATAATTAAAAATCATGTTCATGTATTATCTAGAAGTAAATTGTAAAAGGAAAAAGAGAAACCCACTTCAAGCTGCCCAACTGATTAGAAATGCCAACTTCTTCCCTTAACACTCTCCCTCTCCTCTGAGTATTTGAGTTTGTTCAGTTGGCTACTTTGCTGACTGTGTAAATGCTAAAGTGTGATGGTCCCCTCAGATGCTTCATGTAGCAATCAGGAGGCCACCAGCAAGGAAACTCTAAAAGAAATCTTCCTGGAAGTGGAACTAGTCACGTGTAAAGGTGTTTTCATTTCACCAGTGTGATGCTAATTGAACCACTGCTAACCTGATCTTCAGTGCCAACAACATCATGGTACCCATTTCACCACCTCAAAAACTACATAAATACCAACAACCCAGGAAGCCAAAACTATACTGATTAAAACAGATTCTGCATACTCCTAGGACCTGCTCCAAATTCCATCAAGAAAAGCTCCCAAAGAAAAGAAGTTAACAAGATATGACGGATGCTAAATGTTTAAATATATGCCAGCAGCAGTTACGTAAGGCCTGCTCAGTTCTGAGAGCTATAATTGGGAAGTGTAACTAGGATAGAGAAAATATAAAATAAAAGTAACCTTCCAGAGTGGAACAAAAAAAAAAATAGATTCATCCCACAGTTGTAAAACCATTCGTGTGCAGTGATTTTTTTTTTACAGTTTTATAATTTTGTATTGTTTTATAAATTATTTATAAGGTGTTGTAATGCTTCTTATATTAATTTTTTACAGATAAATTTTTTGCTACAAGGCATAAAAAGGTGCCTGAACAGATTCTTAGGAATATAAATTATACTGTGTAACTCATAAGTCTTTGGGACCACACCTATTGCTTAATTTTCTGATGACATTTCTTATTTCCACTTGTAAACAACTTCATACGCCAATAGCATTTAAATGTCTTTTACGTTTCCATGAACTGGAGGTTAAGGTTGCCACCCACGAAAAATAAAAGCCGCTTTGGGCATATGTGATTGTATTTCAAGCTTCAATATTTTTCTCACATATTTTTGTATTATTGCCATCTTCACTTTCCTCACTATTTGATGAAAAACATGACAAAGGATGTTCTCTTTTGCATTTGTTTGTGGGTTTTCTTTTCTTTTTCAACCAAAAAAAAAAAAAAAAAAAAAAATTTTGACCGATTAGAAGTTTTAATTGCATTTGCACGGTTTTAATTTCTTTATATTCTAATCACACAGATGCATACACACAACACAACACAAGAGAGAGAACAAAAAAGCAAAAGGAGCTAGGGGGGAAAAAAAAAAGTAGAGGCGTATCAAAGAACTCAAGCTATAACCAAAAAGAAATCGTAAAATGCCTTTGCTCGTTTCTCTATGCTGGACCAAAGCTCACTATTTGTAGGTATATGCACATTGTATAGATACAGCTAAATGTTGCTGACAATCTCGCAATACTAAACTGTTCCTATTTTAAGAAGACAAAAAAGAAATACAAACTGTTCATCAATGTTTTACCTCAGCACTCTACTTGCACCCAGTTAATGACCAAGCTAAAAAAAAAAAAAAAAAAAAAAATGGAGAAAAAGGAAATTGATTTTCATTTCAATGTTTGACTGTAAAATCTGTTTAGATGACATTATGTAATGAGCTTTTTGTCATGTGATTTGCTTGTCTTCAACTTGGAATTATGTGAGGCACATATGTTTATTTGTTGTTAAGAAAGTGGTTTTTTTAATTTTTTAATTTTTATTTTTTTGTCCTATGTGCTATGATCTAGACTGGTCACCAGGGTCACTTATGAGTCACCACAAGGAGACCTGCTTTCTCCATGCCTGGAGCAGGCAGCAGGAGGGAGGGCAGGAAAACAGACTGAGTTGTTTTGGAAAAATCATCATGACAAGAATTGACATGATAAGACTTGTGACCAAGAAGCCAAACTGAATATTTCAAAGCTCCTTACTTGCTCTGACATTGAAACCAAAGCTGATTTATCTGCACAGGTTGCTTAATGTTAAAAATAATAATAATAATTAAAAGATAAAAAAAAAAACTGTACTTTATCTAGAGCAATATCTGTATGGTCAGTAAAGCTGCACTTTGTGTATTTCTTAACAGCTTCAGATCTGTCACTTTTAATTTGTACCATGAAAAATAAAGAATTGTTTGACATGAGCTTCCAGGCTAAGTGTGTCCCGCACTCAGACATGTCATTTAAATTGTAAGCATTTAAGTAAGAGTACATTATAACCCCTGATCTTAACAAAAGAAAGGAGTTCAACATAGACTGGTTAATACCATGATTATTTTAATTTTCCAAACAAAATCACTATATGTACTGGGACTCCTTGGGGTGCCAGTTATAGAACTCCAAATCAAACTCGCCTAAACAAAAATATGCTGTTTGACTTAACTGGGAAGTCTATTGTCAGCTTCAAGAACAGCTGGAACCAAGGTTTCAAAGATGTCATCGTCTGCCCTGTTTGGCTTCCTTCTTTAGGGATTCACTGACCATCAAACCCCAGGGCTTAGAGTCACGTGCTCATCTCTAAACTAGGTGCAGGTGCTGGGGATGGTGCGTTTCAATCAGCCATTCACAGGGCTATTGGTCTCATGATGTCAAACCCACAGGACCCCAAAGAATGAAAGAGGAGGCCCCATAAGAACCAGAAGACAGAAGATGAGATGTGGCAGTGGGTACACAAAACCCAAAGCCACCACGGCCTGCTTCTAACACCCAGCGGTGTGCCTGGCGTTGTCAAGAGTTCTGCTGGAAAGACAGCACTCTGCTGCTCTGAAGGAATGTCTATAATTGCATGTTCTAGAAAAGTGGAGCATTTGGACTATGCTCCTGTTTGAAGTTTAATATGAGTAGGAGGGATAAGTTAACGCTGTTACATAGTTTACTAATTTAAAAGGTAAGAGCATCTTGCTAACAATGCCAGTTAAAAACTAATAATAACATCTAGAATCATAATCTCCATACTTTTTAGTGACCTTTAGCAAACATTTCTCATTCTACAGGGAAATCTATGTATGATTGATTGATAAAACTGCTTTGGGGTAAGCAACGGAACCAAAAATCTGGGTGCCCATGCACTATAAATGGGCAAATGAAGTGGCCAGGAAGCTCCAAGGCTGACTTTAAGAGAATCGAAAACGTGGTGATGCCTCTGTCCTCATTGGTAAGGAAAAGACAAAACGAAGTCGTTTCCAACCTTTCTTTTCATATAAAATTCTCTAAAAGTATTCTGTGCTGAGGTCCTGCCTATGATTATGCCATAATTATGAAATATGTTTGACTTAGGAAACTCTAAAATGTCTTCTTTTAAAAGATAGCCGGCATTTAAATTAAATCATCCCATATTCAACTAATATCTGCTAAGTGTTTCAGATGTGCCAGAAATTTCTCTGTGCTGGGGACTCAGAAATAAACAGAAGAAATCTTTGCCTTCAAGGAACTCATTATTTGTTGTGCAAAAACCGGTATTCTCCAGAAATTAAAATCGTCACGTTTCTCATACTATAACGTTTCACAAATAAATTTCAAAATTAAGTTTGAGGCTGGCTTCAAAACAGAAAATGAATGAGCAAGAATAGCCAAGGCTTAGAAGACAATCATCGGCATCTGTTTTAAATGATCTCAAAAACTGTTCCAAGAACAAACCAAACCAACCATATACACAAAATATATTCAATGGCAAGTGTAGCAGGTTGATGAGTTTAATGAGAAATCTATGGTTGGGAAGAGTTCAAAAGCAGTGTGTCATAACATGCAAGGAAACCCGCCTTCCCACTAACAAACCGCTGGCCGGGCTCCTTGTCCCTTGCCCTGCCCTTTGAAAGAAGCCCAACCAAATGGCACCACTTTTAGTATCTACCATACACCAAGGAAAGCCATGGTCAAGGGAAGAAGATGCCACCTCAGAAGGTGTTCAGTGTATTAGATGAAAATCTTTCTGAAATGTGAAGTAGTGTTTTCTGAAAGCAGACTGCGAACATAATTTACCACCTTCCTTCTGTTTCTTTTATCCTTGTTAATGTCTCCACCCCTCAGCCATTTAAGTCTGGGAGTCACCCCAATCCCTGTACATGTGCACACACACACACACACACACACACACACACACACATCCCAAGTCACCTAAAGTCCTGGCAATTCTGCCTCAGTTATTCCCTTTGAATCTGTCTCCTGACC
Organism: Loris lydekkerianus; assembly: GCA_963574355.1. NCBI lineage: Eukaryota > Metazoa > Chordata > Mammalia > Primates > Lorisidae > Loris > Loris lydekkerianus. The sequence continues at coordinate 35,775 of CAUYPK010041273.1, forward strand.
TCACCTCCCACTGTCTCTCACCTGGATTGCTATGCTATGCTCCTGATCTCTCTACCCAGCGTATATTTGCCACCAGAGTAGTCATTCTAATGGAAAAGGCTAATGTCAACCCAGTTCTCTTTTGTTTAAAACTTAACATTCACCTTTGCCTTCACAATGAAAAACAGAATCTATCATAGCACTTGGTACCTGTCCTGACCTGGACCTTGTCTACCTTCAGCCTGGTCAGTCATCAGTCTTCAATTTACATAGCTGTATCCTTGCCAAACTTCCTAAAATTTCTCCAACACCCAAAATACTTTTGGCACTGTATGCCCTGCTTGGAAAGTCCATCCACTGCACTGCTAACCTCTCCTCCGCCTTATGATGCAATTCAGTTCAATTCTGCAGGTAGTTACTGGACTCCTTCTACATGCCAGGCATTGGCAGAGCATTAATCGAGTTTGCACGTTCAATACAGCATTGATCGAGTTTGCATATTTATTCGCCACCAAAAGTTACAAAATCGCGACAGAGATGTCTGAATGGCCCGTAGACTTGGCTTGTGGATAAGTGTAGTTTGGCAATATGTTCTTTTAACTAGTTGTCATTTGTATGTGATCTTCTTTTTCTAGTAAGAATAATAGTAACCTCATATCTGTATCATTTTCTAAACCTCTCATATACATTGTTTTATTTCCCCCCAGCATAAAGCTCATGGAAGTGCAATGATTCCTATCCTATACATAAGAACCAAGAATCATAAAAATGCAGCTCGGTGCCGTAACACAGTGGTAATGTGCCAACCATATATGCCGAGGCTGATGGGTTCAAGCCCCACCTGGGCCAGCTAAACAACAATGACAACTGTAACAAAAAAAAAAAAAATAGATGGGTGCTGTGGCGGGCACCTGTAATCCCAGCTACTTGGGAGGCTGAGGTAAGAGAATCGCTTAAGCCCAAGAGTTTGAGGTTGCTGTGAGCTGTGACGCCACGGTACCCTACTGAGAGCAACAGTGAGACTCTGTCTCAAAAAAAATCATAAAAGTGAATAGGTTTGACCCAGATCCCAGAGTTCATAGGTAAAGCCAGCACTTGAATACATTAAGAACTAAGGTATTATTAGACTTGATAACTAGATTTAGATACAAAAATGATACACATGATATACATGAAGAATTGCTGCAGTGCTAGTTAAGCAATGAAAATTCCCTCTGTGTATGAAAGAAAGATCTAAATATTATTCTGAGCTACTAAAACTTTTATTCCATAGAAATAAAACTATGCAGAAGAGTAAAAGTGAATAAATTTTCTTGATTTTCAAAAAGGAAAAAAAGGAACTAGAGTATTCACCAAGGAGAGCACGCACTGAACACAGTGAAATGGTATCTGATAGCACCATGTCTTTGGATCACCAATGAAAATGACGGTGTAGCAGTCCAGGAAAGGCTTACGGGTGTTAATGATAAATCTAATTACTGAGTCTCCCAAGAGTTAGGTAAACATAGCCTGAAAGATTAGTGTGTGACAGAAATAGTAAAATGTACATCAGGAGAAGTGAGCAATGCCTTCCTGTGTTGTGTCATTTTATCCTCACTGAGATGTAGGGGCTCTAGGTAAGACTGAGAAGAGTTCAGATATTTCCAAAGGCAAGGGAATTAAAAACAAATGAAAAGTGAAAGAGAAAGCCAGTGACCCTAGTCACTAGTCCCACCAGCAAGTGAGAAAGCTGGCCTGGGCCTGTGAATGCTCTCCAGAACTTCCCTTGATAATCCAATGTCATTTTTAACAGGTTTAGTGGTGTCCCTGGCCATTAAGGACTCCTGGCTTTACCAGGCCTGCTAAGGTGGTCATTTGGGGACAAGTCATGCTCTTCCCACTGCCTTAGCTGTACTCCTGCCCTTAGGGAGCTGTCTGAGGATATCCATATGGGCTAAGGGGCTTTGATACTGAGGTTGGGTCTCTGGGACACCATCTCTGAAACAGGGAATGTTTCCAGGGTGTTTGGCTATTTGCACATATGTGATGGTAGGACAGCCAATATAACCAAACAGATCCAGAACTGAACTTTTGTTGAAAGAGCAAGGAACTCACAGATGATAACATCACTCACGGTGAACAGGTGTATTGAAGCCTTTGCAAATGTTCTGTTGTTGTTGTTGTTGTTGTTTTATTGTTGGGGATTCATTGAGGGTGCAAGAAACCAGGTTGCAAATGTTCTTTTAAGATGCTAGATAAATACAGAAAATAAACTAGCATTTTTTGGACATCTACCAGAGGCTGCTCTCATTTTCTAATATCACACTATTATCTGAGATTTGAGGCCTGCTTAACCACACTTATGCTACTAATAAACTGTCTCCTAGAGAATTACTGACTAAGACTGACTTACATGGGGACTAACTCCCTTAATAATGCTCTCTGGGCCTAAGATGAGTCCACTTCCCATCCCTGGGTCTGCTCACCACGTGGGCCACATCTATGACTACAGACGAAGGGAAAGACCATTTGGAAAATGTTTTTGCTTGTTTTTCCCTCCAGCTTTTGTTGTTGATGACATCTCCTCTTATATGAGTATTTTACATTTATTGTAGAAAAATTTAGAATATACAAAGAAACAAGGATATTTGCACTGTAAGCATATTATAGTTCAGCTGTTTCTCTTTATATTGCTCTATTTTCACATTCACGGTCTGTCTTAAGGGATTATCTTGAACTTCAGAGGCGGAGGACAAATTAGAAAGTCAAAAATAGAATTCATGTACCTTGAAATCCCATCTCTGTGGAATGCCACAGCTGTTGGGGCTGCTAAAACTCAGCCATTATTTACCCAGAATCCTAATTAGCATTTTGGAGGAAAACACAACAGCCTCTGGTTGTCTAGAGGGAGAGGCGATGCCCAAGACTCTTCCCACACAGTCTTTGCTAACCAATCAAGAGGCAGCACTAGTGAAGAAAAGTAGGCTTTACTCCGAAACGTGCACCCCTATGAAGTGGTAGGTCATGGCTAACACCATGAACCCTTTCTTAAGGTGATACCCTCCATCTTAAATTCAAAGAATGTTTTGTCCTCACATAAGTCCAAGTCATAACAATGCCTTTGATGATCACATCATGCACACACTAAATGTTATACACATGGACTTAGCAGAGAGCCAGTCTTTAACTTAAAGTCATGGGGAAATTAATTCAACTCATCCAACCGTTCTCCACCATCTAACTTGATAAAGCACATTGTAGCACACACAACCCAAACATTTGCAGTGCTCCTTTCCACTAGCACAAACTTCACACTTACTTTTTAACATATTCCTATTGCACCATCAGTGTCCAAATTCCTACTTCTGGTTGTTGGTCTGCTTTGAATAGAGGGGGAAAGTCTACATGGGCTCCTGGTTCTGCTCCTGGTAGATCACAGCACAACTGATGTTTCCGAAAAATCATGTGTACTCAAGAACTTGCAAATATCCTTTATTTCTGCTTCTAAAACTATCGGATTCCCCCAGAGGAACAAAAAAAAAAAGAAAAAATGAATGTACCTGGAAGCTTCAAAGAGCCCAAGAACACAAGACAATTCACTATTTCTTGGACACACTCCCTGAACTTTCTCAGCCAGGGAGCTCTACTTACATTTTGTGTCTTCTTGGCTTATTACTCTTTCCTTGTCCTCACATCCAAACCCTAATCAGCCTCCAAGGTCCAGATGATAGGCCTAAGACTTGAAAATATAACAGTGAAACTAACTATTTGGAGCTGATACCTAAATCAGGATCTATTTATTATGGTGGCTGGAAAATAGTAAACATTGCAGCCTTTTGAGGGCCTCTGTGATAACACAAAATCAGCCATAGGCTGTATGTAGCCATAGGCAGTGGGTAACCAAATGGTAGTGGTTGTGTTCCAATAAAACTTTACTAACAAAAACAGGCAAGTGGACCATCATTTCCTTATCCTGCTCTATCAGGCTAAGTTGGTTTGGAGGCCACACAGGACCTTATACATTTTCCATGAAATCCCCAGAATATTTTTACTCCTTTTCTGTGAACCCTGTCACCTGCTTCAAAATGCTTTGCACCACAATGTACACCTGTGACTTTTCTAGAAGGGTCCTGGAATCACTTTTGTCTCTAGGAGCACAGAGCCCCAAGTGCCTAGGAGTTAATGCCCACCAAACCTACCCCCTGGGACAAGAAGATGGCTGTCCAGTCCCCCACCCCCACCCTGAGCTCTTCTGAGGCCCTTACCAGCTCCAGATGAGGGATCAGGCTGCAGCCGCCCTCCGCAGAACACTGCCTGAAATCAGTCCCTGGTTTATGCTGCCTCTCTACCAGGTTTTCCCAAAGTCCTTCCTCAGTAAATCACTTATGCCCAAGTCCTCATCTCTGGGGAAGCTGACCTTAGATACTATCTCAAAATATCCCAGAAATGTTTTGCCTTCATTAAGTGTTTTCAGACTCTGGAACAGATGTTCAGATATTTGTCAAGAGGTAGTGGGGCCCAGCGGCCTTGTGGAAAGACCTCAAATCCAGCCCACATTTGGGGTTCACATAAATGAAAAATATCTGAGAGAATAGAGTTTCCTCAGGAACCCAAATTGTAGGGAGGAAGAGGAACTTCAGAGGGAAGATGCCTGAGGAGAGAGGGGTCCAGCAGGATGATCAGCAGAGCACTGAGCAGCCCCGTGTGCAGCCACATTCAGCATTAGGGCCTAAATACCTCCCCACCCCTAGAAACAGGACCATGCCTAGGGTGAGGCAAGCAAGGCTCGTAAGACACAAATTTTTTTAAGGAGGTACTCAGGGCATGTGTAAAATTTAAATTTGAGGTCCCACCACCTCACCTTTGTCACGGCCCTTCTCCAAGGAGTAGTGCCAAGAAGTGGAGAGTTATCTAGGCATGGTGGCTCATGCCTGTAATCTTAGCACTCTGGGAGGCCAAAGCAGGTGGATTGCTTGAGTTCACAGGTTTGAGACCAGCCTGAGCAAGATCAAGACCCCTATCTCTAAAAATAGCCAGGCATTATGGTGGGCACCTGTAGTCCCAGCTACTGGGGAAGCTGAGACAAGAGGATCACTTGAGCCCAAGAATTTGAGATTACTATGAGCTATGCTGCCACACCAAGGGTGACAGAGTGAGACTCTGTCTCAAAAAGAAAAAAAAAGAAGTGGAGAATTCTGGTTAGCCAGAGAAGAGCTTGCGAAAGTTACATGCCTGGTAGAAGTTTGCAGCTTTAAAGTAGCAGCAAGGGCAGCGGCTCTCAGAGAAAGGCTTCATTGCCTGGAACTTGTGGCTGTCTTTAGTCACGAGAGTCTAGTGGAATGCCAGTGGACTTGGCCTCCTTGCTTTGCTTGGCATAGGCAGGCCCCTTCCCAGGCCCAGCACCTTCACTTGAACTGTACCCTCTACCTAGAAAGCTCCTCCTTCCTTGTCTTTCCCAGTCTATGCTCAAATCTTGTCTTTTAGGTTCCCAACAGGGACCACCTTAGTTAATATTGCCACCTGCATCACCACCTCCCAGCATGTCCTAAACCTTTAACCTACTTTTTTTCATAGCCCTTTTAATCATCTCATATGTTATGTATTTTAATTATTTACTATATTTGTTCTTTATCATCTGTCCCTTCCTACTAGAATATGACCACCTTAAAGTCGGTAATCCTTGTTTTATTTTCCTTATGCAAGTCTTGAGAACAGGGCCTGGTGGACAATGGGTGCTCAGTAAATGTTTGTTGCCTGTATGAATGAATGCAGGAGGTTTGAGAGCATAGTGGCTTAGGGTTGCCAGATCTAGCAAATAAGAATGTAGAACACCCAGCTCAATTTGAATTTCAGATGAACAACAAAATTTTCTAGTGTGTGTCCCAAATATTGCATGAGACATGTTCATATTTAAAATTTTTCATTGTTCAAGGTGAGTGTGGTGGCACACACCGCTAATCCCACCTACTCAGTAGGCTGAGGCTAGAGCCTTTGCCCAAGCTGAGCCCAGAAGTCCAAGAACAGCCTGGACAACACAGCAAGATCCCTACTCTAAAAAAAGATTAAGGATTAAAAAACTATAATAAAATGTGGGGTATGTATACCATGGAGTACTACTCAACCATTAAAAATTGAACTAATACCTTTGTAATAACCTGGATGGAACTGGAGACCATTTGTCTAGGTAAAGTATTGCAAGAATGAAAAAACAAACACCACGTGTACTCACTGTTAAACTGCAATTGATCGACACTCGTGTGTACATTGGGTAGTAAACCTCAAAAGAAAGCAAGCAGGTGGGAGGGGTCAGGATAAATTCACATCTAACCGATTCAATGCACACTGCTGGGTGATGAGCATACTTACACCTTTGACTCACTTTGTACAAAAGCAATTCGTGTAACCAAAACATGTGTACCCCCATAATATTCTGAAATTTAAAATAAATAAGGCTCTTCACCCATAGCACAGTGGTTACAGCACCAGCCACATATACCGAGGCTGGTGGGATGAAACCCAGTCTGGGCCTGCTAAACAACAATGACAAGTGCAACAACAGCAAAAAAATAGCCAGGCATTGTGGCACACGCCTGTAGTCCTAGCTACTTTAGAGGCTGAGGCAAGAGAATTGCTCAAGCCCAAGAGTTAGAGGTTGCTGTGAGCTATGACACCACAGCACTCTATCAAGGGTAACATAGTGAGACTCTGTCTCTAAATAAATAAATAAATAAATAAAATAATTAATTAATAATAAATAATAATAATGGCCATTTGTTGACTGAAAAAATTGCAATGTGTTAGGCACCATGTTAAGCACTTTACCCAAGTTTAATCTGGACAACAACTCTATAAACTACTATTTAATGCCTTTCTTTTGCCTAAGTGCCTAGCCCAAATTCTCACAGCTAGAAGAGAAGAATGAAGAGAACAGACCAGCTCTGTCTGGACCATAAGGCCTAATAGCAGATTCTCCCTAACCCAGATGCTCACAGCAGTGCCCAAGCACCCCTCTCGTGGCACTTCTCCCTCTGTTTCTTCCCAACATTGCTGTGTCCCTCCCAGCACCTGACAGAGGGAGTTGACCCTTCCAGTCTAATCCTGACAGAACAAAGCACACTCACCTGCATTGCAAGCAGAAACCCTGGAGCTGCCACAGGGCCCGTCCTTCAGCCGCAGGTGTCCCCCACTAGTCCCCAGCCCAGACTCTATAAGAAAGGGGGCTCCTGGCCAACTTGACAGATGCTGAATGTCCAGGATCCAAAGGATGACAAACTTTTTCAGAAAAACTGTGGTAAATCATGCCCAAATGGTCCAGCTTTCCCATCCTGACCTAATAGAGAAGGAAAGGTCGATCGCTTGTCTGTGAGTCAGAGGCCCAATGTGTGAGATTAGATGTCTACTTTGGTTATGCATTACCAGGTCATTTTGGATGGGGTGCTGTTAAGGACAACAGGCATAAACTGAGACTTAAATATTGCTGAATAAATAAAATGCTATTCATCTGGCTCATTTATTAATATATGCAGTATATTGCTTTTTGTGGAAAGTAAAATTACAATAGTGGTCTAAACTCAAATGCTAACAAGGCTGGGAGATAGAACAGTGTAAACACACGGATAAAAAGCACCTGCACTCGGCCTCCCTGTCAGAGACCAGAGGGAGTTGTGGAGAGCGTGGTGGATGGGAGAAGGCACGCCTTATCTAAAGGGCGGAGCTGCAGCTCAGCTCTACCTATTGTCACTGTCACCATGTGGGAAGGCGGAGCCATTGTTGTCAGATCATCTAGTTTTTTTCAGAAAGTCTGAAATCTTTATTGTTATATGAATTCTCCTAATTTGTAAACATTGGCAACAGTTTTTAAAATTTGAATATACAAAGCTGAGGCCAGGTGTGGTGGCTCACACCTGTAATCCTAGCACTTGGGAGGCTGAGGCGTGTGGATTGCCTGAGCTCAGGAGTTCAAGACCAACCTGAGCAAGAGCGAGACCCCCATCTCTACAAATAGCCAAGCCTTGTGGCGAGCGCCTGTAGTCTCAGCTACTTGGGAGGCTGAGGCAAGAGAACCACTTGAGCTTGAGAGCTTGAGGTTGCTGTGAGCAGGGGTGCCAAAGTGAAACTCTGACTCAAAAAAAAAAAGAAAAAAAACCCATTAAAAATGTATATAAATTTCAGATAAATCTATGCATGTATTTTAACATCATCTTACGTTAATTTAAATACCTGCATTTCCTTAACAGCACTCAGCATTCAAACTCCAATTCCGAACTTCAATAAATCCCATATGGTTGACACATACACTTTAATTTCCAATCAAGAGATGACCTTATGGGACAGTATGAGATTTGAAGTCAGAAGGCTTATGTGCAAATCCTAGCTCTGTCACATACTGTGTTATCTCAAGCAAGTAACCTACCTCTCTGAGCTTGTTTCCTCATTTGTCAGCTAATTATAGTTTGAGGATAAAATAATAAAATTCATACAAAATTGATTTGCAAATAATGAGGTGCCATCCTATAAACACCTATTTAATATAAATAAAGAATGTTCTTCCTTATTTGTAATCTTCTTTGTAATGTCTCTTTACTTTCACAAAAGAAGGTATACACACCAGTAGTAAATACTCCTAAGGGATTTAAACACAGTTCCTTTTTCAAAAAAATGTTTAAATTTTCCCAGGGTACTAGAGCCAGAAAAACCATAATAAAAGATCAATAGTTGATTGAGCTTTCTAAAAATTAATTTAGGTTCGCAAAGAAAAAATACACAAAATCAAATACAAGCTCCTGAGGCCACTTGCTTTTCTCCAAGAATGGTAGTCACGTCACTCTGGGGACTCCCATATTGGACTTTGGGTCAAAATGAAACCCCAGAACACTGTCACATGAACTGCCTCTAAGTCGGGTCTCTGCCTCATGGAATTAATTTATGTTCTTAGTCAAAAAATGCACAGATGTGTTGGTTCGAGCCTAAATTCCATCCTGCTGATGTGTTTCGCAGTAAGGGTCCTGTCATTTAATAAGAACATCCCCTTCTTCAAGCCTGAAGCCAACTTTCTGGCGATCCTAAATAGATGTCTTCAACCACAAGTTATAGAGAAATAATCTCTGCATCTCTTAAATAAAAGGGAAAGTTTATTGAGACAGAGTTAGAAATAGAGAGGATCGGAGTATGCCTGGTTGATTGGGCTATGAAAAGGGATAGAAACCATCGTGTGAGGGCTGAAAGAAGCACAGTTATCTTCTATCAGGAATGGTCTATTTAAGAAACTCCCACCACCACCACCACCACCTATGCCCCGGCCCCAGGTCACAGATGCTTCCTCCATCGTGAATGGACACTAAAATCCCTTCACCTTGCATCTGATTGACCAAGATCCTGCCACATTTTCAGAAGTCAGGAAATGTAGGAAATGGGGAAAGGAAAATGTCTTTTGATGGCTTTTTACCACCAGTAGTGAGAAGCTGAGCACTGCTCACTATATGTACATATCGTGAAAAACACACACCAGGGGGGATTTCCTCAATACGGGACCTAGGGTCGAACACTGGAAAGTCAAAAAATATCATGGTTCTCAAGTGGAGAACTTTTTTAATGTTTTAGAATAGCATGAAGCAAAAATTGATATTCAGAGTATACATATTGCTATAGATATGTCTGTGGGTCATAACCAGCATCTGTTCTGATTGATCTTTGTTGTCAAATACTGTATTTTGACTATCATCTTGCATTTAAAGCTATATGAAGCAGGTATTTTTTTTAGAAACGGGATCTCCCTGTGTCACCTAGGCCGGAATGCAATGGCACAATCATAGCTCACTGCAGCCTCAAACTCCTAGGCTCACATCATCCTCCCACCTGAACTTCCTGAGTAACAGAGATTACAGACAGGCACCAGTATGCCTCGCTATGTTACCCAGGCTGGCCTCAAACTCCTGGCCTCAAGTGATCCTCCCACTTCAGCCTCTCCAGTCACTGGAATTACAGGTGAGAGTCACTGCACTCAGCTGAAATAGATTTAATTAAACAAACTGGATGAAGATGATAATATAATCTTCAGCCAAATAAAAGAATGTGATTATTAAACAATGAGATGAATTCTCTTTTGTGAATTATGAATAAGCTGTAAAAGTAATTCCAAAAGAAGGGTCCGGAAATGCTTTGATCTTTGATAGTAGCACTGGAATAAAGAGGCTAAGGTGAGGATATCTTGGTTCTGGTTCGCAATGCTGTTATACGTATGTGCTGGTGCACACTCCTAGGATAAATGTACTGGCATGAAACAAACCATCCTTTATGTACAAAGACAATGTGACCGACCAAGTGTTCCTAGTCAAGAATTTTCCAAAGAACAGCAATGGGTAACTTGTGGTGGGAAAGTGAGTAAAAGAAACAGCTTTTTTAAAGGGTGGTTACTGTGTTCAAATAGCTGAACATCCAAGCCAGCAAGAGAGTTACAAGGAAAAACATCACAATAAATAACACAGCGCACATTCAATGAGCCAAAAGATCAGCACAAAATGGAAAACAAACTAGACAAAATTTTGAAAAGCGATGACCATGGGCATAGAAGGGCAAAGGTAGAAAGAAATGGAGAAATCAGAATGAGCCAACACTAAATCTGCAAAGAAATATAGAATTACAGATCTTCAGGCTGAAAAGCATAAGCCAGTAGGGCCATATAAAGTCCACCGTGAAGGCAGTACGGCCCCCTGCACTGAACATTTCATTTTTCATCTGCTTGGCTCTGAACACTCAGAAAGGGGCCTCTGTATACAAACCTCCCCACTCTCCCCATTGTTAGAAAGCTGGATCCTTAGCGCTGAAGTTTCACTCACTCTGATGGGGCCCATTATCCTTTGCTATACTTTTAACCACAGTCAATAGCTTGTCCCTTTTCCTTCCGTTATTATTCCTCAGTATTTATAGATGCATCACTAGTTTCTTTCCTTCAAAATGTGCATATGCAATTCCCTTGATCCCAGCTGCCTTCAAAATGCACAGGTTTGAAGAGTGGAAAGGAGAGAGAGTCGAGGCTTATCTTTATGATACTTTGCATAGCTGCACTTTATCAATGTCTCCTCAATGACGAGAAAGGCCCAGCTGTACCAGGCATTTAGTCCCCTAAGTGGCCACATCTTTCAGCCTTCCCTACATATTGATTGGCTGATTGATTTTTAAGATTTATAGACACGCGCTCACTGCCAAGGTCTCTGGACACCTCTATGACAGTAACATTAAGCAACATAAAGAGGTGGATGTTCCTGTCCCACAGGCTTCCTCTTGTCATTCAACAGTTTTTTAAAATGCACAATAAAAGATTGACTTCGTGCCATGCACTGAAGTCTTTTTGGAAGGTCATCCTAAAAAGGTTTGCTCAGGGATCAAAAGGAAAATGTTTGCAATTTCATAACAAGCCCATAGAAAAAACCTCTCTCTCTAGCCTTCAGAAATCTAAAGAATCATAATCTTGGAAAAGGCCTCAAATACCGTCTCTAATGGCTCCCAAACACTAATCCATGGTGTAATGCCAGTCTTTCACTGGTTCAAGGGACGTTAGATAAAAAAAAAAGAAGTCAACATAGGGTTCGGCGCCCATAGCACAGTGGTTATGGCGTCAGCCACATACCCTGAGGCTGGCAGGTTCCAACCCTGCCCAGGCAGCTATGGCAACTGCAACAACAAAAACAAAATAGCCGGGCCTTGTGGTGGGTGCCTGTAGTCCCAGCTACTCAGGAGGCTGAGGCAAGAGGATTGCTTAAACCCAAGAGTTGGAGGTTGCTGTGAGCTGTGACATCACAGCACTCTACTCGGGGTGACATGGTGAGACTCTGTCTCAAAAAAAAAAAGTCAACATAGTTAAGTTTTTTTTAAGCTAACTTATTTAATACTAATACTCAATTAGTATTCTGAGATGATATCCTTTCAAATTTCTGGTATTAAAATATACTTCATCATAAAAAATGATGGTGATAGCATTTGGCAGTTATTTCAAATAATATCTTTACTTCGGCAAAGCAAAAAAATTGGCTGGTATCTATGATAACCCCCACAATTCACTTCAAAATTTTATTGGTCAATGATTTTCAAAATTTAGAAACTATTGATTTTGCAGATAAGAAAAGTGAAGCTCAGAAGGGTTAACTCACCTCTAAATACCAAGCCACGTAGTGGCACAGAGTAGAAGAAGGGACAGACCTCCTGACTTCCCAAGCTGTGCGGCCACTTCTACACTTCAGGGTTCTGAGAAGTCCACCTCAGCCCTCCATAGTGGATATTTGTCACTTCTCAATATTCCAGTTCAAAGTTGGGGAATTTCTTCCAACTGTTTAGGTTGGAAGGAGGGAGAATCCAAAAACTGTTGCATCTAAACCTGACAGCTCAAGGTGCTGGACAATTAGAATGAAATAAATAAAGAGCTGGCATAGGGATGAGAATGCAAATAGTTACAGAAAATCTAAGAAATAGGTCTAAAAAGGAATTGCGGATATGGCAACGTCCCCACATATGAACCTAGAAAAACCAACTGGATTGTGGCTCAGCAAACTTGCTCTTCAAAGGGACAGATGGTAAACATTTTGGTTTTGTTGAGGCTACTCAATTCTGCTGTTGTAAACCAAAGCAGCCATGGATGACATAAAAATAAATGGACATCTCATTATGTTCTAATAAAATTTTATTTATGAAAATAAGTATTGCCTGGCCATAGTTTGCTGACCCACAAACTATATAAAAAGCCTACTAAGCTTTTAAGACATTTGTACAGCCATGGAAACATAGCCCAGACTAAAAAAGTCTGTAACTGACAGCTTGAGACATTAAACATATTGCTGTTCCACAGAGCTCTGTCCTAGGCCCTCTCCTCTCACTCTATATTCTCTCCCTGGTGAATATGGTCAACGCTCCTTTAGTTGCAAGAAACAGAACCCATAAGAGCTAGATGGAATTCAAAAGGAGGAATTAGTTATAAGAATGCAGGGGAATGTTCCAGAAGCCAAGAGCTAAGGGGAATCCGGACCTCGAAAAATTTCTCTCTCCCCCTCCCCCATATCCTCCGTCCTTTCTCTCTGCAAGTTCTGCTTTTCTTTTTCTCTGCAAACCAGCTTCCTCTGCTTCTCTGAGAATAGTCTGCACTGGATCCTTATGTCTAATGAGCTATGCCCAGTGGAGCGCAGCCTACAAGCCAATATCGCACAAACATCGATTCTGGGCTCTAACCTTGGTGGTGAGGCAGCTTAGTGGTGGCAGGGACTGTGCTAGGCAGAGAGCCATGAAAGTATCCTAAGAGACCCCCTGGCCTGGCCGGCCTGACCTGTCGTGGCCCCTGCCTAGCAGCCAGCTCATCCCTCCTTGTTCCTCTGCAGTCCGCTGCGCACCAGCTACCCTGCACTGGTCTGGCCATCCTCTCTCTCTCTCACCTCCAAGCCTTCACTCAAGCTAGTCCTTTTCCTTGGGAGCATATTTTCGTCTCCCTGACTCCTGCTTGCCCGCTGGTTCCCTCCAACTGACCTTCCAAGGCAAAGTTGAATGCTTTTCTTCTAACTTACAGCTCCCTGGATGATCCCGGAAGTTAGCATTCTATACTACGCACTTACTATCTCTCCAACTTGCCTGTGAACTTCTCAAGGACAATGTTCTCAGAACCTATGCCTGTGCCTGGAACACTGTTAATGATCAATAAATACCCGCTAAACAAATGACTCTCAACTCCCAGACGCCCCTTCCTTCTCTGCTCCACCCAGCCAAGTTTCAAAATCAATCATTCCAATAACAATTTTACAAACTTTCTCAATCCTCTCTCACTCTGTATTACTATGCCCTACCAGCCCTGCTCCTCCTCAACCCTGATTCAATTCAAACCTCTCTTTTCTTCCTAGGCTGCCCAGCTCCGCTGGACAAATTGCGTACAGATGCTGGACGGTACCATTTCAATCGAAGGTCTCCAGTCTCCGTGGAGCAATGAGAGGAGTTCAGCAATTTTGTAACTTTCTCTAAGCTGGTACACAGAGGCAGTTGTTCTAAAAACTTTCCTGGCATGGGGCTTAACAAGTCTCACTTTGCTGCTGCTAAGAACCAGTCTGTCTGGAAATGTTGAGAGAGTGACGAAGAGCCGGTCCCCTGTAGTCTGTTGCCGTGGTGACTTGAGCTGGATTTAGACTGTGTAGTAGGGGCCATGATGGGGTCTGTAGATTCCTTCAAGACAGAGTTTATGTAAGGTGCAGTGATACTGAACTAGGCACAGAGCCCTAGTCACTGGAGCTTTAGCAGGGATTCTGAGAACGCGGTGGTTGTCATTCAAACGCATCCCTAACCACTCCCCAGGTGCTTGTCTGTATACAGGGGAGAAAGAAGGCTGTGAGCAAAACCGGAAAGAGCTGTTTCCCTTCATATCGACACCCTTTGAGGCCTCGGAAACACAAGCCGGCAGAGAGGCACTCGGAGGGGCCCGCAGCAGGAAACTGCCAGGGCAGAGGAGCAGCGGGCAGGACCTCTGTCCAGAGGAGCTGGGTAGGGCAGTGGTTCTCACCGTTCCTGGCCCCAGGGACCAATCTCATAGAAGACAATTGTTTCGTATGGATCTACACGTAATTGATTTGTGATGTCTCTGTGTCTGCACCCCTCCCCAGCACTAGCTTCATCACCTCAGCCCACGTCAGATCATCAGGCATCAGATTTGCATTAGGAGCGTGCAGCCCAGGTCCCTCACTTGTGCAGTTTACAGTAGGATTCGTACTCCTACGGAATCTAACACCGCCATGGATCTTACTTGAGGGAGAGCTCGGGCAGTGGTGTGAGCAATGGGAGCAGCCGTACATACAGATGAAGTGGCCTGGATGGCACCTCACTGCTTGTTACTATTTTTCTTAATCTTTGCCCTGCCTCTGGGCACTGAATCTGCCTCCTACTTCGCAGACCAAGTCACGATCATATACAGTCTTCTACAATTTCTTACCTCATCTCCAAATACCAAGCCTAAACTTTTGAGTTGCCTCAATGTGGCAAGGAAGGAGGAGAGCACCCCGGAACCCCCAGTGGGGGGAGTGACTATGGAAGAAACCTGTATGACGCTGGGGCATGTGATCTTAGGGAAACTGGAGGGAAAAAACCCAAACGTCATTCTATGGCATCATTAAGTTCCTGTAAAAATGAGCTGCTTCTGGAGGAGAGGGACCATGTGTTTCCAATGACAAATATGCAATTGCCTGGCAGCTCGTAAAAGCAAGACGGCTGAGTGAGTGAATAAGGAGATGATGTAATGAATCCCTAATGAAGATGAGTTGATGTCTCCTAGAGAAAGGGGATTTGAGAAGAATAGACTTACCAGCTGCTATCGTCGGCATGCCCCCCAAAATTCATGTTGAAACTTAATCACCAATGTGGTAGTTCTCAGAAGCGAGGTCTTTAGGAGGTGATTAAGCCGTGAGGGAAGTGTTCTGTGAATGGAACTAGTGGCCTTATAAAAGAGGTTTAAGGGGGCATTTGCCCCTTTTTCCCCCTCCACCTTCTAGGGCCCCATCTCGGAAGCAGAGAGCAGCCTCCATCAAACACTAAACCTGCTGGTGCCCTGATCTTGGGCTTCTCAGTCTCCAGAACTGTGAGACATACATTTTTGTTCTTTATAAATTACCCAGTCTCAGGTATTTTGCCAAAGCGGCCGCTAAGCAAAAGTGGCACAATAGCGCTAAGTCCATAGCTAAAATAATACTGACCCAAGGAGTTCACTGAAATCCGTGATTATGGGTACAAGACATGCAGCTGCCTTCGGGAAGGAGGAAAATCTCATTCAAACATGAACGATGCCTAATCAATGCTTCACAATACTTTTTAATCACATGGCCCACCAGGAACATTTCACCTGCCACAGGCCTACAGCATGAGGGCTGAAGGTTTGGAATGAGTGCTCTGCCAATGAACTGTGGGCTGGGCTTTGAAAAGTTAGTAAACTAAGAAGCAAGGAAAACAGAAAAACCGGCAGCCTCCAAGCCCCAGGGGCAGCTTCAGTTAAGGAGAGAGGCTGCCAGCTCATCCCAAGCTGAGTTCCAACTCAGGAAGGGAGGGGAGAGCCACCTGGAGTAATCTTCTCTGAATTCCTTTACAAGCGATCAAAGGATCCAAGGGTCCCTTCTCAGAGAATAGCTTTCCCAGGCCCATAGGTAAGATTAACTACAGTTCTTCTTAAGTCATGTCAAAAAAAACTTGAATTGGTATGGAAAGGCAATAAACTTAAAAGCAGTAGGTCCATTATTTTTTCTTTCAAGATTGACATTTGTCAATAAATATCCATTTCTACCTGGCCTAGACATATGATATTTAGTCACGCTTGTCACACTTGCAGTGAAAATGTTCACTGACCAAAAAGATAAAAATAAAATAAAATCTCAGGTAGATCATTCAAATTAAATATTTTCTTTATTAGATTTCATTTTTCAGCTGTTTTAACTCAGTAGAATTTTTTTCCTCTAATTTCAAACTATATAATGCTGTTTGACTGAACATTCCGGCCCAATGGCCTTTTCCTGTTGATGGCAATTAAATCTACAAAGATGATTTCTTTCTAGCATTTGAGATTCTTATTTTCCCATTTGCACATCAGATGTTTTGCTCAAGTGCAGCAGATTTTGTTAGGAAAATTTTATTTGATAAGACAGGATCCAAAATTCCCAAATTTGGGGAAACCTCTTAGGGCCATGGCAATTGGCAAATGATTTATTATGTAATTCCTACAGGGTTACATATTGAAAGACTGAAAACCTGATTTCAGTCTTGTATTTTCTGTTTGTTCTCCTTACGTGTGATTTCTGGTTTCACATCTTTTTATCTTCAATATAGACCTCTGAAATTTTTCTTTGATGTTATTTACTATTATGTGACTGCATACTTTATGTATTTTTTGTTTTTGTTTTTTTTGAGACAGAGTCTTGCTCTTTCACCTAAGCTAGAGTGCAGCGGTATCTCATAGCTCACAGCAACCTCAAACTAGTGGGCTCAAGCAGTCCTTCTGCCTCCTCTCAAGTAGCTGGAATAGACACTTGCCCAGCTAATTTTTCTGGGGTTTTTTTGTTGTTGTTGCTTTTGTTTGTTTGTTTTAGTAGAGACAGAGTCTTGCTCTTTCTCAGGCTGGTCTCAAACTCCTGACCTCAAGCAGTCCTTCTGCCTCAGCCTCTCAAGTAGCTGGAATAGACACTTGCCCAGCTAATTTTTCTGGGGGTTTTTTGTTGTTGTTGCTTTTGTTTGTTTGTTTTAGTAGAGACAGAGTCTTGCTCTTTCTCAGGCTGGTCTCAAACTCCTGACCTCAAGTAATTCTCTTGCCTTGGACGCCCAGAGTGCTAGGACTATAGGAGTGAACCACTGTACCCAGCCTATATAAGATTTTAAATCTCAGCTCAGCACCCATAGCACAGTGGTTACAGCGCCAGCCACATACACTGAGGTTGGTGGGTTCAAACCCAGCCCAGGACAACTAAATCACTGCAACCAAAACACAGCCGGGCATTGTAGTGGGCGTCTATAGTTCCAGAAACTTGGGAGGCTGAGGCAAGAGAATCCCTTAAGCCCAAGAGTTGGAGGTTGCTGTGAACTGTGATGCCACATCACTCCACCGAGGGCGACAGAATGAGACTCTGTCTCAAAAAAAAAAAAAAAGATTTTTAAATTTCATTATTTCATATGACCATTGCCTACCATTTAGTGAGTACAGATGACTCTTTTACAGAAGAGTGAACAAAATAGAACTTGAGTCTACAAAAACAAAATCAACAGCAAAACAGAAAGGGGAAGGGAGGGGGGAGGTTAGGGTGGACGGAGGGTAATGGGTGGGGCCACACCTAAGGTGCATCTTAGAATGGGCACAGGCAAAACTTACTAAAGGCAGAATACAAATGTCTACATACAATGACTAAGAAAATGCCATGAAGGCTACATTGAACAGTTTGATGAGAATATTTCAGATTATATATGAAACCAGCACATTGTACTCCTTGATTGCACTAATGTACACAGCTATGATTGAACAATAAAAAAAAAAAAACCCTACATTTTAAAAGTTCTTTTCAAACAGTAAAAACCAATAGCCAAATCAGAGGAAAATACAGAGCTTTGGTTCTTCCCTTTCTCCCTTCTCTGTACTATGCAAATAAAATCTGCATGTTGATGGGCTTTAAGGTTTTTACAGCTTATGACCAGAACTGGAACCTTTACTCCCTGCTCTGACGACACCAGAGGAAACTCATTGAAACATGCAATCCAAATGGTCCTAGATTTTCCTCCAGAATAGCTTCTTTCTTTTACCTGTTTCTTATTCAGCAAATGATTACATTCTACCATTGACCAATGAGGAATATTTGATGCAGTTGTTCAGAAAAAGAATTAAGATATCATCTAACTCCAGTAAGACTAGC
>CAUYPK010041274.1:0-78404 GCA_963574355.1 Loris lydekkerianus
AAAAAAAAAAAAAAAAAAAAAAAAAAGAACCTTTTGGGGTGGCACCTGTGGCTCAAAGGAGTAGGGCGCCGGCCCTATATGCCAGAGGTGGCAGGTTCAAACCCAGCCCCGGCCAAAAACTACAAAAAAAAAAAAAAAAAAAATTAAAGCAATAATTTTTCATATCCAGTTTGCATCTTTCATAAAACTTCAGTGTGTCCTGATTTTATTCCGTTGATAACTAGAGAGCCATAATAGTAAGCATGTGGTGTCTCCATTTTTCAGATGAGAGCCTTTTTGTAAAAACAACTACTCCTTAAGACATTAGACTTTAGTAAATATTAAAGCAATTCGAAGTAGTTAAGGCTTGGCCCCCGTGGCTGAAGCAGCTAAGGCACTAGCCTCATACACCTGAGCTGGTGGGTTCAAATCCAGCCCAGGCCCACCAAACAACAATGATGCTGCAACCACAAAAATAGCCAGGCTTTGTGGTGGGCACCTGTAGTCCCAGCTACTTGGGAGGTGGAGGCAGGAGAATTGCTTGAGCCCAGGAGTTGGAGGTTGCTGTGAGCTGTGATGCTATGGCACTCTATATAGGGCGACAGCTTGAGGCTCTGTCTCAAAAAAAAAAAAAAAAAAAAGTAGTTAAAAACGAGAAGCAGTAGCAATAAAATAGTATTATTAATGAGCTTCATGTTAACATCTTAGTTGGGAAATGAGTAAACGCATATTTTACATGCTAGTACTAAATATGATGTATATGATGTATAATAAATAAATAAAGGACTAATTTTGATGTAAGACACTGAAAGTTTCATTAAAAAATACCCAATAGGTCAAAAGATATTGCAATTTTACGCAAAGCCTAATTTGACGCTAAAATGTATGAAAAATGCCCACTTTCTTATGCAATTTTGTGCGAAAATGACCCGCTTACAATGTGTTAAATGTAGCCCCTGTAGAGTAGTTCTAGCATGTAAATAAATCTCATATTTAACAATAAAAAGCCACAACGATATTTATATCCTTTAATTCTAAAGACCTTTTAAACATGGTCAAGGTTACTTTGTATTTTTTCTTTACTTTTTTTTTTTTTTTTTAACAGAATGTCACGCTGTCACACTGGTTAGTGTGCCGTGAGGTTATAGTTCACAGCACCCTCAAGCTCTTAGGCTCAAGCAGTCCTCTTGCCTCAGCCTCCCAAATAGCTGGACTACAGGTACCCACCACAAGAACCAGCTAGGTTTTTTTCTATTTTTAGTAGAGACAGGGTCTTGCTTTTGCTCAGGCTGGTCTCAAACTCCTGACCTCAGGCAGTCTACCATCTCAGCCTACCTCTCTTCCCTTCTCCTCCCTTCCTTCCCTCCCCTCCCCTTCCCTTTCCTTCCCTCCCTTTATTGCTTTGGGGTTAAGTGCCATGACGTAAGCCTAGCTCACAGCAACCTCAAACTCTTGGGCTCCAAAGATCTTATGACTTAGCTTCCCAAGTAGCTGGGACTACTGGCATCTACCACAACAGCCAGCTAATTTTCCTATTTTTAGTGGAGATGGGTTCTTGCTCTTGTTCAGGCTGGTCTCAAACACCTGAACTTAAGCAGTCCACCCACCTCGGCTACTCAGAGTGTTAGGATTACACGTATGAGCTACTGCACCTCGCCTTATGTATTATTGCTTAATGCATTTCTTACTAAATAATGAAATTTAATCATCTGAATATGCATCTGTCCAAAATATGTTCAGTGCTATATAGGGAAGTTTTCTTGTTTCTGCCATCTTTTGGTTTGAGAGAATATTATCTCAATAAACAGATCATTTGGATTTCAAAAATCACCATTTTCCTATAAATTATTAGTGGTCTTGGGGAAAAAAAAAATTACTTAAAGAAATTTTGGGCTTGGCACAGTGGCTGACGCCTGTAATCCCAGCACTTTGGGAGGATTTCATGAAGCCAGGAGTTCAAGACCAGCCTAGGCAACATGAGATCCTATCTCTTCTTTAAAAAAAAAAAAAAAAAAAAAATTAGCTGTGTATGGTGGCATGCACCCGTAGTCCCAGCTACTTGAGAGGCAGAGGTGGGAGGATCACTTGAACCCAGGAGTTCAAGTTTGAGGTTACAGAAAGCTATGATTACATCATTGTACTCTAGCTGGGGTGACAGAAGAGAGACCCTGCTCAAAAAAAGAAAAAAAAATTTGAATTTTACATTTTTCTCTTTTTGACCTTAATGCAAAATAACTATTAAATTTCTTTTTAAAAAGAGATAAAGCCAGGCTTGGTGGCTCATATCTAATCCTAGCACTTAGGGAGACTGAGGCAGGTGGATTGCTTGAACTCAGTAGTTCTAAAACCAGCCTGAGCAAGAGCAACACCTTCTCTCTACTCAAAGCAGAAGAAAAAAATTATCTGGGCGTGATAGTAGACACCTGTAGTCCCAACTACTTGGGAGGCTGAGGCAGGAGAATCACCTGAACCCAGGAGTTTGAAGTTGCTGTGAGCTGTCATGCCATGACACTCAAACCAGGGTGACAGAGTGAGACTCTGTCTCAAAAAAATGAAAAAAGATAAAGTTGTGTATAAGTAGACATCAAGATGTTTTTCATGCATTGTCTAATTCCATTTGACTATTGTTACTTGTTATTTCTTGTTCACCTCCATTCTTCATGTCTCAGTGTATTATTTTGGAATTGTACTACATCTTAATTTCTTTTTCCCTGTTGATTTTCATTTCTGTGTGTTTCATTGCCATTTTCCATTTGCAGATTGTCCCACATCATCTCACTCTACTAAAACTGTCTCCCCATCACCTGCCTTTCTTGATGAAGAAGAATTCAGTGACTTTATGCAGGGGCCTGTTGAAGTTCCCCCATGCGGGCCTTCCTCCTCGTCCCAGCCCTTTCAGTCTTTCCACCCCACCACCCCACTTGGCCAGTTGCACACACAGAAGGCTGGGACACAGCCTCTCCCTCCAGGTCAGATTCCAGTGTCTTTTGCCTTACATGGTGTCCCTGGGAAAATTCCTTATTTCTCTACTGCTTCAGCCTCACACAATGTACAGAGAGCAGGTAACTCCTAGTGTTATTAATGAAAATATTTTTTAAATGCCCTGGGATGATTTATTTCTTTGATATAAGTAGAATGATAAAGTAATATTGACAGAGAAACATGTACGTGAATGTATGAGTACTATTGAAATTCTGTTGGAATTCACCAAAATAAGAGTCTAGATTTTTAAATTCTGGAGTCTCCACATTTCAGAAAGGCAATTTACATCTTCTGCTCCTAAATTAGGAGCAATTTGAACCACCTGAGAACTTTAAAAAGAAAGTGATTTCTTAAGAAGATAATGCTTTTGTTTGGGAAATTCACCAATATCATTTTCTTAAAAATAATGTGGGAGGGAGAGCTACTTTCTGATTCAATGATAGAGCACTTTGGGGCAGAAGCGTAGGCCATTCATATGCTACCAGTTTTCCTTGGACAAGGCTTTAAACTTTTCTGTACCTTCGTTTTTATCATATATGAAATAATAGGGTGGCTGTACACTCTGGCCTGAGACATAGCACAGTGCTAGGAGGGATCTTGGCAGATACATACTTAGTCCAAACTTACTCATTTGACAGATGTGGAAACAGATCCAGAGATGAAGTTACTGGCCAGAGGCCTCCCGTGTAATTAGTAAAAGTGTCTGTATCTTATATAGCTCACCACATTTCTAAGGTATTACTCCTTCCAATATACTAAAATGTTCTCTCATAGAATGCTTGAGAATCACAGTAGATAATTATGCTTGAGTTCTCTAAACTCTCTCAAGTCTTTTGAGTCTTCTACAAATGTGTAATGATTGAATTATTAATATTGCAAAAGTTTATGTGTGGCAGAGCCTTCCCTTTAGGATATGGGGGTGGAAATGGATAATTGGAAAGATTGGAAGTATATGGTTATATGCCAATAATCCTTCATGCTGTTTGTTTAGGCCCTTCCTTGGAAGAGAAGCTCATAGTATCTTGTGATATAAGTACATCTGGGCAGGAACAAATTAAATTAAATAAATCTGAAGTTGGGCACAAAGCCATATGCCCAGGTTCCAGTAAGAACCATCTCAGTTTAACGGCCAGTAACGGGGGTGCTGTAGATGGATGTGTAAGTGGTACCACCACTGCAGAGGCAGAAAAGGCTTCAGACCAAAACCTGTCAAATGAAGAGAGTGGTGAGCTTATGAAACATTCAGCAAAAAGTTTGTTTAACCAAATGTCGCTCAAATGCTAACATCTTAAGCATTAATCTTAAAATGAATGCTGCTTGATTTTGCTAATTGAAATTTTGCTTAAAATATTAAATGCATTCCTTTCTCCAATTAACTCCTAAGATTTTGCTCTGAATTCTTTCGGCACACTGTTATTCCTTTTCAAAAAATGATTTTGATAACCAGCTTTCTTAATCATTTTCAATTTAGAATTTCCTTTTGTTTTATAAAAACTCTCTTTTTTCTCTCTTACACATTCTTTTCTTCCATAAAGGTTGAAAAGTTAAAATATAACTGGAAAAGTCACCAATGAGAGTACAGTTTTGCTTTCTCTGAGATAAATCATACTGCACTGCTGCCTAAAAGATCAAAATTGTTAGCTCTGAATCTGAAGAGATGAATTAGAACATGGGCAACATAGGAGGCAAACTTTTGGAGGATATTTTATTGGACCAAAAGACCTCAGAAGTCTTTAAGGCAGCAGTGTCATATTTACGTTTAAAAAAAAGTGAGACTTTGCCAAAGCGGCATTATTAAAAGCTGCAAATAAAGCTTGGACAATTACATTTTTTTATGTATATAATTTTTAAATCATCATCTATCATGTTTTTTCCTTCAATTCATAGTACAATAAATAGTACATAGTATGAAATGGTGCAAGCCTCATGTAATTTAGACAATTGATTTGATACAGTCTGGTTTTTCCTTAATTTACTTTTTAGCACAGAGTATATAAAAATTGTTTAGAAACCAAATACCTGTATTTTCACCCAAATCAAACAGCAGGGGTCAGGAGAGGACCTCCAAATATTGTAGTTGTATTGGTGACTTTTTTTTAAGTGTCTCCAGCCAGTGTTCTTTATGAGAACCTTGAGTCAGTATGATTTCCATTATATATTTTAATATATTAATATAATTAATATTAAGTATAGTTATTTATACATAATTATATATATTAATGTTCCTTATCTTCTAGGTGTGGGAGTATTTCCCTCACAAGATCCTGTTCAGCCAAGAATGCCTCCTTGGATTTACAATGAAAGTTTAGTTCCAGGTAAAAAAGCTTCTTTGCCCAGGATTTCCCATCTGTGTACATTTAAACTGTAATTATAAATATTTACTGTTATAGATACAAAATATGCAGAAGAAATTGTCACTTTCCTCTTTTTTCTGAAAGAGTACAGAAAATTCAATAGATTTTGTGTTTCTTAAGGCTGCCTCCTCTTACGCTGAAAATGACAACCCACGCCTGTAATCCTAGCACTCTGGGAGGCCAAGGCTTGGTGGATTCCTTAAGCTCAGGATTGCTATTGTCAGTAGTGAGGGGCCATCTCTACTGAAAATAGAGAAACTAACCCAGTGTTGTGGCAGACGTCTCCACTGGGCTAGCGTTGTGCAGTAGTCTCCACTGCTTGGGAGGCTGAGGCAAGAAGATTACTGAAGCCCAAGAGTTTGAGGTTGCTGTGAATTATGATGATGTCACAGCACTTACCCCCAGGGGAACAGAGTGACACTCTGTCTCAGACAAAAAAAAAAAAAAAGACTGCTTCATCTATGTAAATGCAGGAAAAATGTTTTGCTTTAATGTTTTATTGGCTATCATATGCCTTTATTTCTAAAAGCTTTGTTAGATTTATCATGCTTTAAAAGAATTTATCAAATATTCCAGAGATTATTAATTTATCAAGAATTGTGGGGTGGCGCCCATGGCTCGAGGAATAGGACATCAGCTCCATATACTGGAAGTGGCGGGTTCAAACCCGGCCCTGGCCAAAAACTGCAAAAAAAAAGAATTGTGCCAATATATTTAATATAATTTTCTGAATTCTTTAAAATTTACATTTTAAAAATTCTTTTTATGACTTATTTGTCTTGTGATACTCTGACGTGAAAGACCATGTAGCTTCCTTTCCTACATTGGAAGATAGCATTTTCTTTTTTCTTTATGTATGTTATTACTGCTGAGCCATACCCCAGAAACATCACTAAAATGCATGTTGTGATAGTACTCAATCGACACAAGGAAATAGTCTCTTTAAGCCATGATTGACGTGCATAGAGTAATGACTATGTCAGCAGCATATGTTAATCTTAATTTATTATACCTGTTCCATTTATTGTACTTTGCCAGCACCTTGAAAACTGAAGGTAACTTTGATTAGATCTTCAGTTTTCTAGGTCATAGACTAAAGTTGTTCTGTACTTGATTAAATAAAACTCATTCAAGATTTCTGTAATTGAACTTCTTTGAAAGAAACTGGTATTATCTACTTTATATCATAATCACATGATCACAAATTGAAAGGCTAATTATTCCAAAAACTATAAGGGACTTCAATTGTACCTGAAAATAATAGATTTCCTTCTAGCTAACCTCTTTGATGTTTTGCATCTTTTTCTTCGTCCTCAAGACAAACAAAATCTAGACCTCGGTATATTTTGGAGTTTTATCCATTATCAACTTGTATTTCTTTCTCCCTCCTCCTTCCAACATCCACGCATACATACGTACCTAGTCAAAATATGTGTTCTTGCGGCCAGCCTGTTAACCGCAATCCATATTGATAATTCTGGATGTAAAATTTTTGTTGTTAACATTTTTCCGTCTCAGCCCTAGTTCTTTCATTCTCAGCAACTACTAACTAGGCTTGCCAGATTTAGCAAAGAACCATACAGGATGCCCAGTTATATTTGAATTACAGATAAGCAGCAAATAATTGTTCCGTATAAGTCTGTCCCATGCAATATTGGCATTCTTTTTTTTTTTTTTTCTTAATATTGGCATTCTTTACTCTATATGGCAACCTTGTCTCTAACAGCCTTTCCCACTTTGTCCTTTGGAAAACCCACATTATTGTGGAAAACTCATCAACAGTACCCACCTTAACCGAAATCTGGTCTTTCTATGAAGGCTTTATTTCCATAGCACCTTAATCAGTGGTGTTTTCTCTCACAGCCTTTAATTCATTAGGTCAGAAGAATGCTCTGGGTGTAATTCTTGCTTCCTGTTCTATTTACACATTGTTCCCACCATTGTTACTCTGCAACTACACTTTTAAATTCTTAAGCATCTGCTTTTACCACCCTCATCTTGCTATTACAATCTTCTACTGAATTGTAAGATTTTCCCTTACTTTCAGTTCTAAATCTTTATTTTTAGGATCATGCCCCAACTTGTCATCTAAGTTCCAGACTCTAATTATCTGCTGCTTATTCCCACCAGAACATCTTTCCAGCAGTTTAAACCCTGATGTGGCTTCAGTTCTATTAAAGCACTTTGATTTAAGATTATTCTTATATATAACAAAGACAACAAAAAAGATCAATCACTTGTAATATGTTTACATTTATAATCTGGTCTTTCCTTTAATAGATGCCTATAAGAAAATTTTAGAAACCACAATGACTCCAACTGGAATAGACACTGCTAAACTTTATCCCATTCTGATGTCATCTGGACTTCCCAGGGAAACTCTTGGACAGATATGGGCCTTAGCTAATCGAACTACACCTGGCAAACTTACTAAAGAAGAACTTTATACCGTTCTCGCCATGATAGCAGTAACACAGGTAGACAATGTTTTTTAAGTTTATGTAGTCTGGGTGCAGTGGCTCATACATCTAATCCCAGCACTTTGGGAGGCCAAGGTGGAGTCTTACTTGAGCCCAGGAGTTCAAGATTAGCCTGGGCAACACAGCAAGACCCTATTTCTAAAAAAAAAAAATTTTTTCTACAAAAAAAAAATCCCTGAGTGTGATGGTATGCACACACTTGTAGTCCTAGCTACTTGGGAGGCTGAGGCAGATAGACAACTTGAGCCCAGGAGTTGGAAGTTGCAGTAAGCTATGATCATGACACTGCACACCAGCCTAGACAACAAGAGCAAGACCCTGTCTCAAAAATAAATAAGTAAATAACTATATTAATATAAATTGAAAGACTGAAACCTTTCTTTACTACATTGTAGAACACCTTGTACATTAAAATGTACATTAGAACATTTTCAGGATGCAGTACTTCAAAAAGTACAGTTACATACTAGCAAATTATTCCTTTGTTTAATGACTTTAAATAAGACCAGGCGTAGTGGCTCACGCCTATAATCCTAGCACTCTGGGAGGTCGAGGCAGGTGGATTGCCTGAGCTTAGTAGTTTGAGACCAGCCTGAGCAAGAGCAAGATTCCATCTCTAAAAATAGCTGGGTGTTGTACCTGTAGTCCCAGCTAGTTGGGAGACTGAGGTAAGAGAATTGCTTGAGCTCAAGAGTTTGAGGTTGCTGTGAGCTATGACACCACGGCAGTCTACCAAGGGTGGCAAAGTGAGACTCTGTCTCAAATAAATAAATAAATAAATAAATAAATAAATATTTAATATATTAACATTCCCTGTCCTAGCCTAAGTATCAGATTTTCATTGACCTTGTAACTTTTTTCTTGTATCAAAATCATGAGTTTTGGGAAAGTCAGAGTGGAAACCTTTAGGTTTCTCTTTGTGAGATTTAGATTGTATGTGGTTTGCAGTCCACCTAAAGTATTTCCATTTTTCTCCTATTTTTTGTAGAGGGGTGTTCCTGCCATAAGTCCTGATGCTTTAAACCAGTTCCCAGCAGCTCCTATTCCGACATTAAGTGGCTTTCCTATGACTCTGCCTACTCCAGTGAGTCAGCCGACTGTGATATCTTCAGGCCCCGGAGGCTCCATGCCCCTCACCCTGGGACAGCCAGTCATGGGCATTAACCTTGTTGGACCAGTGGGGGGAGCTGCAGCCCAGGCTTCCAGTGGCTTCATGCCAACTTACCCTGCAAACCAAGTAAGTGAAGAAATTGTGCATGTTCCAGGTAATCCCTAAAGATCACTCCTTGTTATATAATTACCTTTTCTAAAAGTACAAAGTTTCAGCTGGAAAAAATTTAAAAAAATAAAAAATAAGTTCTATAAAAGAACTTTATACATTCTATAAGACAATACTCAACAATTCTTAACAATAGTCAACTTCTGGAGTGCAGGGTAAGGAGTCAGTGTTTACTGTTCACTTTGTACATGTAGGTGATTGGCTATAATGAGCTTGTGTCACCTTTGTAATTTACAGATAATGCATACAATGTTTTTTAAAGATGCCACGCTCTCAGTAACCCAATGCACGTCATTAGGCTATTTTTAAAATGTATAGATTAGCTCTTTAAACTGGTCTTGTACCATTTGAACCAGAGGGTATTTAAAAATACAAAAGAGATCTCTTCTCTGTCTTTCTCATGACTTCCCCCTCCCCACTCACTTCCCTCTCTCTAATATAAAATAAAGGTATACTTTTATATCCTAAGAAAAAACAAACAAATAAAAATACAAAAGAGGAATCCTACCTTAAGCAGTTCAGTTGATGTTATATCTAAGTGTGTTCTTCTAAAATTAGGTCTTTGTACTCAGGTACAAATTGAGAAATTTAAAGACAGTCTTTGAGTTGACAGTTGCATATCTGTTGTTTACTTATTTTATCAATTTGATGCTTTTACTATAAATACGTTTGATAAACCTAGGTGGTAAAGCCAGAAGAAGATGACTTCCAGGATTTTCAAGATGCTTCTAAGTCAGGATCCCTTGATGACTCATTCAGTGATTTCCAAGAGTTGCCTGCTTCTTCAAAAACAAATCATTCCCAGCATGGAAACAGGTAGAAAAGAATTGAATATATTTAACATTGTATTTAATCATTAAGAAAAAAGTATCCACAATAAGAAGGCTAAGTACAAGTGAAAGAAATATAAAAATTGGTTCCTTACTGTAATCGTTTTCTTTGATTATTCATTCTTTATCCTTTTCCTTCTCAAAACTCCCTCCCCTTTGTATACTTTAGACTTCAGCTTCTACTCTTTTCTCCTAATACACACCTGCTTGCCAATATTTTTGTTTTTGCGTGTGCCGAATCTAATTTATTATAGCTGAGTGCATCAGTGCAGTGATGACTTCAGGTTCTTCTATTAGATCCTAGTCTTCAGCTGTTGAAAAGCTTCTTAGTCAGAGAACATAATTTTGTATTTTTATAATATAATATTCTGTTAATCTTCCATAAATGTCAGGATTTAGAGCTCTAAATATGATTATTTGTTTATGTCACTTCTGTTTCCCATTACTGGCTTCAGTTTTCTGTTTGTTTGCGCAGACACTTGCATAAACATCTCTGTAATGTTTTATGTACCCACTTACCCTTTAGATATAATAACCGATTCAGTCAGTATGTTGTCAACACCTTCTTACCTCAGTTTTATTTTTTTACATATTCAGATATTTCTTCCACAGAGAAGAACACACCAGACTCCAGAGTAAGCAAGATGAGTTCCTTTGGTATATTTTTGGAATGTGTTTTTGTCAGAATATGACCTCTATTTCTCGTGTTCACGTTTATGCACTTGTCTTCGTCTTCTTCCATTTTAACCACTTGATTACCACTTACTCAACTCTTCCTGCACACACACATAACAAGAACGAAGGAATAGACATTATAGAAAATTATAAACTAGGAAAAGAGATGATTCTGATTTTAAGAAATGTCAAACGTATGTAAGTAACGCATGGAAGAAATATGTGAGCAATATGACTGTAGAGTACTGGAATTCCCAGCACCACTACGCCAACACATGCACTGTTAACCTTAGAGACACATAATCATAGTTCTATTCCAGAGCTCTTCCTTTGGACAGAGTTTATATGTACTGCTGCTTAATCTAAGAACCTCTATATAAATGACCCAAAGCATCTCAAATTCACTACATAAAATTAAGTTCATTGTTTTCCTGTCCTAAGCCAAATAAAAATTTGTTAAATTATTGTTGCCTTCCTTGGTGAAAGGTGTCACCATAGCCAGTCACCAGTCATATGGTGAAAGGTGTCACCATATCCGAATTAAAAACATGTTTTCTCTTTTTGCCTCTGCCCTCTCACCTTTACCACCATGAACTCTCAGCTCTGCTTGGTGTGGAAAAAGCCTTGTGTAATGTTGCTCCTGTCTGTTCTCTCAGCTCCTGCCATTTCCCCACAGCTGCTTCTCCAGCCATGCCAAACTGACCATACTTTTTCAGGCTAATGGCCTTTATACTTTCTGTTTTCCTCAGTCTGCAGTACCCTTTCCTGTTCTTTCTCTAGAGAGAATTCATTTTCAAACAGCAAAATATAGGCAGTTTCTCCTAACCCATCTCTACCAATCTGCTGGTTGCTCCGGGGTGAGTTACGGCCTCTTCCTCCTTTACTGCCACAGTACCTGTGAATATCTGTGCCCTAATTACAGTTTCTGGATTACCTGACTGTTTCCCTTACTAGGCTGTAAGTATCTAAAGATTATCTTCCCTGTTCATATATGCAGTGTTTAGCCTGTGCTGTGTAATTAATAAAGGTTTGTTGATGAATATATTGTAGTATGTGGGTTGTAACCTGAATTTATCAACTTGGTGGTTCATTCCCTTAGGCAAAAATTCTCTTACAATAGACGAAATCAAGATTTGGGATTAGAAAGTTTTAAGATGGTGACCAGACCCGAGATACATGGGATATTAGCAATTCTGCCCAGTATCATCTCCCCCTTTAATACTTTACTTTCCTATCTAGCTGTACTTTGCAGATGTTTCTTTTACATACAGTTCTGACTTGACTATTTCCATATTTTCCTGGAATGAAAAACTTTTTTTTTGTATCTAAGAATCTATACACATTGTTCATTTATTCATTCAGCAGATATTTATTTAGCATTTACTATATGTCAGATACTGGGATAGGCACAAGAAATACAGAAGCAAAAACCACAATTCCTGCTCTGAAGAAGCTTAGTCTAATCCAGATATTTATATTATATGATAAAATTCTCTTAGGATTAGTCCTTAAGTGTATGTGTATATATATATGTGTGTATTAATATAATGAATTCCCTGCTTTATGATACTCTGTATTTCATATTGTGAGTTTGTTTTAAAAGGAGATGTGTTGCTGGATATGGTCACTCACACCTGTAATCACAGCACTTTGGGAGGCCCAGGTGGGAGGATGGCTTGAGGCCTTTATAAAAATCTTTTTTAAAAAAGATGTGTTAGCCAAGTGCACTGGCTCTGCCTGTAATCCTAGCACTCTAGGAGGCTGAGGCAGGTGAATTGCTTGAGCTCAGGAGTTGGAGACCAGCCAGAGCAAGAGTGAGACCTGTCTCTACTAAAAATAGAAAAACTAGCCAGGCGTAGTAGCACATGCCTGTTGTCCCAGCTACTCTGGAGGCTGAGGCAAGAGGACTGCTCAAGCCCAGGAGCTTGAGGTTGCTGTGAGCTATGATGCCCAGGTTGACAGAGTAAGACTCCTGTCTCCCAAAAAAAAAAAATTGTTTTTTAATTAAAAAAAATTAAAAAGATGTATTAAATTGTGATCTGAATAGCTAAGCCTAAGTGAGACCACTATGGGTGGTTTGGGGGTTTTTTTGTTTGTTTGTTTCGAGATAGCATCTCATTCTGTTGCCCAGGCTAGAGTGCCACAGCATTCTCCTCGCTTACCGCAACCTCAGATTCTTAGGTTCAAGCCATCCTCCTGCCTCAGCCTCTGGAGTAGCTGGGACTATAGGCATATGCCATGTCACTTGGCTAATTTTTCTATTTTTAGCAGAGACAGAGTCTTACTCTGGTCTCAAACTCCTAAGCTCAAGTGATTCTCCCTTCTTAGCCTTCCAAAGTGCTAGAATTATAGGCATGAGCCATGGCACCTGGCCTTGTTAGTTTTTTTTTTGTTTTGTTTTGTTTTGTTTTTTGTTTTTTGAGAGGGAGTCTCACTCTGTTGCTCAGGCTAGAGTGCCTAGTGCTGGGGTAACCTCAGACTTCTGGGGTCAAGCAGTCCTCCTTCCTTAGCCTTCCGAGTAGCCAGGATTGGTAGGCTCGCACCACCATACCTGGCTAATTTTTCTCTTTTTAGTAGAGACAGGGTTTTGCTCTCCATCAGGCTGGTCTCAAACTCCTGAGCTCAAGGGATTCTCCTGTCTCCGCCTCCAGAGTGCTAGGATTACAGGCATGAACCACTGTCCCCAGCCTGGGTGGTATTTTTAAGCAAAAAATGGGCATTATTTGTCGGAGGAGATAAAAGGGAAGTTAGGCATGAGGAATAGACCGGGATAGAGAGCATTGTTAGTCTGTGAGAAAATGACATTAGTCAAGGGCAGCACCCGTTGTGTGATGTCTTATTAAGACTTACGGCATAATCTACAAGGCATTTTAGGAATAAGAAGTGGCATGATGAAAGTGATTCTTGCTGCTGTGTATGGGATAAGTTCAACTGCCATGGTAATCCTGTTGTGAGATGATAAGTACTCTGAGTTTAGAGTTACACCCTGAACAGTTTATATGTGAGAAATTGGTTAGACTCGGTGCGTAACTGGATGTCAGAGGAGAGATGAAAGTTGAGCCTACTCCTAAGACATGAAGGTTTCAGAAGGCAGCAACATCATCCAGTTGTCCGCTCAGAAAGCACTATGTGCCAGGCACTGAGGAGCCTGGAATAATCTACAAAGCAAACATAACATACACAATAGAAAGTTCAAAGGGGCCTGGGCATGATCACTCTTGCCTATTGTAATCCCAGCACTTTGGGAGTCGAAGATGGGAGGATCATTTGGTTTTAGGGTTTTGGTGGGTATTTTTTGGTTGTTTGAGACAGAGGCTAAAGTCTCACTCTTTTGCCCCAGCTAGAGTGCAGTGGCATCATAGCTTGCTGCAACATCAAATCCTGGGCCAAGCAATCCCGCCCCAGCCTCCCAAGTAGCTAGGACTACAGGTGCACACTAACATACCCAGCTAATTCCTTCTGTTTTTAGTATGGACTGGGTCTGGCTCTTGCTCAGACTGGTCTCAAATGCTTAACTTTAAGCAGTCCTCCTGCTTCAGCCTCCCAGAATGCTAGGATTACAGGCATGAGCCACTGTACCCCACTTGGGGGTGGGGGTGTCACTTGAGTCCAGGAATTCAAGACTAGCCTGGGCAACATAACAAGACCTCATCTCTACAAACAAATAGAAAAATTAGCTGGGTGTAATGACAACTGCCTATAGTTCCAACTACTCAGGCAGCTGAGTGGGAGAGAATTGCTTGAGCTCAGGAATTGGAGGCTGCAGTGAGCTAAGATGACACCACTGCACTCTAACTTAGGCAACAGAGTATGACCCTGTCTATAAAAAAG
The DNA here is from genome assembly GCA_963574355.1 of Loris lydekkerianus. Taxonomy (NCBI): domain Eukaryota; kingdom Metazoa; phylum Chordata; class Mammalia; order Primates; family Lorisidae; genus Loris; species Loris lydekkerianus. The sequence goes on from CAUYPK010041274.1 coordinate 14,411, forward strand.
AAACATTTTTTAAATTAGAAAAAAAAAAAAAAGAGTTCAGAAAAGGTTAAGGTATGGGAGTTTGGGGTTAGTTTGTTTCACTTTGCTGAGATCAAAATATTTCTTTTTAAATTGAGGGGACTTAGCAAGTAAGTAAAACTAACCCACCCATGTGAAGTGATTCAAATATTAATGGATTCACTAAAGACATCATAAAATACTTTTTTGGTGACCAAATTCTTAGTCTTACTTGCAGGCTCTTAAATTTAAAAACAATATGCCTCTCTTGCTTGAGTACTTTCATTAGTACCGTAATAAAGAGTAGAAATAACTGTTTTCATGTTTGGAATGGATAAAACTACTATATATAACTGGCATAAACACTTTATGGTGATTGCGGTGGCTTTTTAAATAATAACTTTAGAGAAAGAATTGGAACAAAATACTCATTTGTAGTATGCAAAAAATTATAGTCTGAGTCATAGGGTTTTTTTAAATAGAATTTTACTTTGTTGACTTTAATAAACAACACTTCATTACCCTGAGGATCCTTTATTTTTTCCAGTTCTCTGAATATAATTTTAAAATTAATAACATTTAATTAAATGTCAGATTTAGTAGAAAAGTTTTACCAATGAGGGGCCACACACAGTGGCTCATGCCTGTAATTCTAGCACTCTGGGAGACTGAGGCCAGTATATAGCCTGAGCTCACCAGTTAGAGACTAGCCTGAACAAGAGCAAAACTCTATCTTCTAAAACACAGCCAAGCATTGTGACAGGTGCCTGTCGCCCCAGCTACTCAGGAGGCAGAGGCAAGAGTGGCTTGAGCCCAAGAGTATGAAGTTGCTGTGAGTTATGATACCACAACACTCTACCAGGGGTGACAAAGTGAGACTCTGTCTTAAAAAAAAAAAATTACCAATTAGCTTTAAAAGAACACAGCTAAAGCCAGAGGATCACTTAAAACAAATGGATCATTGAATGTTGTGGTTTTTTTCCAAAGACACTAATTACCTTGATCCCTGTGTATCGTTCTATACAGTGAACTTGATTTTAATTCATCATAGAACTTTAAAAAAAAAGCCAATAATGTAATAAACCGATAGTGCACAGATGATCTGATATGTAGTAGCTATTTGGTACTGATAATGAAATTATAATATTTAATGGCATTAAGTCCTAAAGCTCTGTGGACCCCTTTTAGGATGCAGATGCTAGAGCCTGGTTTTTACCTTGCTTGTAGGCCACTGATAATAAGATTTAAATGACTGTGGAAAGATTTTTGCTGCAGGGCAAAAACCTCAATAGAAATCCATTTATATAACTTGTATGTATGGTATTGAATGACACAAACTAGTGGTGGAATGTAGTCATTCATATGTAAAGAGTGTTCTTCCTAGGAGCTGCCTGGGTCTGATAAGGGAAGTGCCAGGTGGGGGAAGCTGTGCTTTCAGAGTGTGTTTAAGCCTTCCCAAGAATTACCCACACAGATACTGTTCATTACACTGTTTTTCCATGCAGGGAGAAATATGTCCACAGGCTATAGTATCTTTATCTAATTTTGAAGTGATTGTTATTTTCTACAAAGATAGCTTCAGGAATCGCTGATGAGATGCTTGTAAAAATGCAAATTGTATTAACTCCACTGCTGTTTATCAGATGTATGAACTTCTGGCAGTAAGCAATGCAGTATGATCAAGAGAAGAATAATTTACATCTTGGCTTGAACAACATTTCATAAATAGATTTTTATGTTAACTATTCCACCTCTGTACTCTCAAGCTATTTGAGAGAATAAATTATATCAAGTTCATATCATTTATTTTAAAATATTGAATATGCATATTTGGAACAGTTCCCTTTGTAGTTATGAACTACAAGTTAAAATTGTAAAAGGTTGTCTTCCTTTTATACTCTATTTCCGTTGCCATTCTTATTGGTTTTATGGCTTAAAAAGATGCTTAGAGAGCATGGATCTTATCCTTCTTCAACTAATCAAGAATAAAATTACTGTCTTGGCCCTTGTAGCTCAGTGATTAAGGGCGCTGGCCACATACACGGAGGCTGGCAAGTTTGAACCTGGCCTGGGCCTGCTAAAAAACAACTACAACTACAATACCAAAAAAAAAAAAAAAAAAAAATAGCCAGGTGTTGTGGCCAGTGCCTGTAGTCCCAGCTACTTGGGAGACAGAAGGGAGAATCGCTAAGCCCAAGAGTTTGAGGCTGGTGTGAGTTTTGACACCATGGCACTCTAAGGAGGGTGATATAATGAGACTCTGTCTCAAAAAAAAAAGAAAGAAAGAAAGAAAGAAAGAAAGAAAGAAAGAAATTATTTCTAGCATATTTTAATTTTTCCCCCAAGAAAAAGGACATTGTTTTTAGTCATTTATGGTTGGTATGTATATATAAACTCTATGTGTGTGTTTAATAGACCCTCCATAGTTGACCACCTCCTTAAGTTGACCTAATTTTCATAGACCAGACATGCACCATGTGTACGTGTCAGTACAGTAGGCCTAGTTTTTATGTTAACCACCTACATATGTTGACTAGCTTGTTACAGTCCCTTGAGTGGTCAGCTTACGGAGTTTCTACTGTGTGTGTTTGTGTGGTGGAGAGGGGTTCTAAGTTTTAAAGTAGAGAGCCATGAGTTTTAACTAGATACCTGTTTGCCCTTTTAATTCTAAGCTGCTCCTGTTTGATAGTGAGGGATTCCATATTGTGGTCACTGATACATGTTTCTTTTTCCCTTTTAGTGCTCCTTCTTTGTTGATGCCACTTCCTGGAACTAAAGCATTAGCTTCAATGGATAAATATGCTGTTTTCAAAGGAATTGCAACTGAAAAGTCCTCTGAAAATGCTATTCCACTTGGAGGTAAAAGCAATTCATACATTCATAAATGTAACATTTAATGTGAATGTAACATTTAATTAAATTGTATGAATCTTTAAGTGGTGGTGTTTTATGTTAAGTGGGTAAAAATCCTTATACTACGTGTTAGGTGTATTCAATTAACTCAATCTGCCTTACTTCCTTGACCTGTGATTTCAAGGTTTCCAACTTTAATCAAGCTCTCCTGTCTTTCCATTATAGAGTCTGGTGATAAATACAGTGCTTTCAGAGAACTCGAGCAGACAACAGAGAATAAACCTTTAGGTAAGTTTTTGTAGAAATTATTTCTATTTTTTATAAAAGTTTTTTTTTTTTTTTCTTCTGAAACAGAGTCTCACATGCCCTGGGTAGAGTGCCATTGCATCATAGCTCCAAGCAACTTCAAACTCCTGAGCTCAAGTGATCCTCCTGCCTCAGCCTCCAGAGTAGCTGGGACTACAGTAGCTGCCACAACACCTGGCTAATTTTATAGATGGCGTCTCACTCTTGCTCAAGCTGGTCTCAAACTCCTGAACTGAAGTGATCCACCCACCTTGGCCTCCCAAAGTACTAGGATTAAAGGCATGAGCCATCTCACACAGCAAAAGATATTTTATCTTAGTAGTTTTTTCAGTGATACTTCTGAACCTTCTATTGTTTTTTCTCTCTATGTGTATGTGTTTGGGAGAAAAAAACTGAATAGATAAAATATATGGTATAGTAGTGATTTTTGTCACAGCCCCTATGGTTTCGATCAGCTGGTCTCGATCGCTGCAGGAAGGAACCAGGCCTGACTCACACGGATCAGAAGTACAAGCTTGCAGGAGGCAGGCTAATCTTGATTGCAGGGGAGCCCCGAGCAACCTCCACAGTAGCCTTTTATTGAGACAGTACAAGACAGGTGAGGGGAGTATTAGACAATGACTACATGCCCAAGGATCACCATGGGCTCCGGCTCTTTCTCCGCAACCAGCACCTGCGGACAAATTGCCCGAGGGTCTGCCCCCAGCTGTAAATCATTTTGCTCAGAGGTTGTCTGGCTCTTCGCATCCTCTACAGATTTTTATAATAGGTATTTAAATATTTTTAGAAAACCTTAAATCAGTGGTTCTCAGCCTGTGGGTCATGGGGGTCGAACCTTTCAGAGGGGTCCCCTAAATACATCCTGCATGTCAGATATTTACATTACGATTCATAACAGTAGCAAAATTATAGTTATGAAGTAGCAACAAAAATAATTTTATGGTTGGGGGTCACCACAATGTGAAGCACTGTATTAAAGGGTTGCGGGCATTAGGAAGGTTGAGAACCACTGCCTTAAATGGTAGTTACTATGTTTAGTAAATATTGTGATAGCTACTGAGTGGGGGATTATCTTGTGGAGGAGGGGTAAGACTTTTGTGGCTCTGGACATGATAAGGAGGCAAATATCTAGTTCAGGGGTCCTCAAACTGTGGCCCGTGGGCCACATGAGGCGCTGTGATTATATTTGTTCCCATTTTGTTTTTTTACTTCAAAATAAGATATGTGCAGTGTGCATAGGAATTCGTTCATAGTTTGCTTTTTTTTAACTATAGTCTGGCTCTCCAATGGTCTGAGGGACAGTGAATTAGCCCCCAATTTAAAAAGTTTGAGGACCCTGTCTAGTTAATGGAAATTATTTCCTAAAATTTAGGGCCAATCCAAAATCAGTACCATTTCCTCTGAAGGTGGTATATTACCTTTCACTGGAAGCCTGCAAGTCAAATTAGAGTCCTGTGTAAAATGAGAACTGTGACTACTATACCATGTTCAACAAGACTTGAACTGTTAGCCGTGCAGAGTTGGTGGACTGCAGCAGGCTGCAACTAGTCTTTAACTTTCAATATTTTTTTTCTGTGTTGTGGTACCTGGCAGTATTTTCCTTTTATAATTTCTCAATCACTGAAAAGAAAACATTCTACAATAATGGCATAAAAAACAACTCTGGCAAGGCACAGTCACAACTACATATCATAAAGCAGGTATAAGATATTTTACATTCAGAGAAGTATAATGTAGTAGTGTCTTAATATTTTTAATACTAGAGGATACAATTAAAAAGGCATTTTGTGAGGCTTGATTCTACTTTCTAACAGTGGGCCCAAGGAGACGGTGTGACGCAGCTTGGGTAAAAGAAAAAATGCACCTTCTGGGCAGCGCCCGTAGCTCAGTGAGTAAGGCGCTGGCCACATACATGGAGGCTGGCAGGTTCGAAACTGGCCTAGGCCAGCTAAAACAACGACAACTGCAACAACAAAATAAGTAGCCAAGCATTGTGGCGGGTGCCTGTAGTCCCAGCTACTTGGGAGGCTGAGGCAAGAAAATAGCTTAAGCCCAAGAGTTTGAGGTTGCTGTGAGCCATGATGCCACAGCACTCTACTGAGGGAAATATAGTGAGATTATGTCTCAAAAAAAAAAAAAAAATGCACCTTCTTAGGCCAGGTGTGGTGGCTCACACCTATAATCCTAGCACTCTGGGAGGCTAAGGCAAGTGGATTGCTTGAGCTCAGGAGTTTGAGACTAGCCTAAGCAAGAGCAAGACCCTGGCTCTTAAAAAACAAACAAACAAAAAAAACAGCTGAGTGTTGCAGCAGGTGCCTGTAGTTCCAGCTACTTGGGAGTCCGAGGCTAGAAGATCTCTTGAGCCCAAGAGTTTGAAGTTGCTATGAGCTATGACATCAGGGCACTCTACCCAGGGTGACCGAGTGAGACTCTTGTCTAAAAAAAAAAAAAAAAAACAGAAGTGCACCTTCTTAGAGAGGATTGCCTTCATTGGTTACACAGGTATAGGTACTCACTTGTAATGAACACTGACTAAAAAGCATTTAAAGCATTACATTTATACAAAGATGACCAAGTAGAGGCAATCAAGACTCAACCTAACTAGTATTTACCAAATCCATCATGTTTGGATGGTAGGAGCTCCGTGGAAGAAAGGGGATGCCAAGTAACCCTTCAAAGCTTTGGGCCACAACCAAAACACAGCAGCATTTCAAACAGAAGCAGTAGCTAAACAATACTCCCTGGATATGTTCAAAGACGCTGACTTCAGTATTTAATCATCTGGTCACTCATCCAGGAAGGCAGTCAGTTACTATACTTTGCTTATGTTCAACTCAGTTACCTCTATACAAGATTTTCAAGATTGGCTATAATTTAATGAGAAAGATGAGGAGGAAGAGGTCTGTGTGCGTGTGTGGTTATCTCTCTGATAGAAAGATTAATGGTAAAAAGGAATGCAGCATAATTTGAGAGCCATGTACATAAAAACTACAAGTTATGTGTGTGGTTAAATCCTACTATAAACATAATGTGTAGAGTTCTCCAAAGCTTAACCATACGTTCTGTGAAGTGCATATACTCTCATGAGGATTTCCTTATGGGAACAGTACCACATTCTACCTTGTGTACTAAATGCTCAAACTTGGAACATCCATCAGCTGTCATTTATTTCTACCCTCTACTAAGGGTAGAGAAGATTAATAAAGCAAGTATGGTGGGAAACTGTACTTTCTGTCTGGGCATGGTGGCTCACACATACAATCCTAGCACTTTGGGAAGCTGAGGTGGGAGGATCACTTGAGGCCAGGAGTTTGAGGCTAGCCTAGACAACATACTGAGACCCTATCTCTACAAAAAATTTTTTTTGATTAGATGGGCAAGGTGGTGCACGCCTGTAGTCCCAGCTACTTGAGAGGCTGGAGCAGGAGGATCCCTTGAACTCCTGGGTGCAGGTTATCCTCCTGCCTCAGTTCCCAAGTGGCTGGGTCTATGAGGCACATGCCATAGTGTCCAGCATTATTTCTATCTTAACTTTAATTCTAAGATCTTCCAAGTAGAGTTGTCAACTTTGTTCATTTTAGGAGAATATGTTTTCTTTTCCTAAATAGTATGATATCTTTTTATATTCTCATTAAAATTGCCTTGGCTAGGGATGAATGTATGAGTTACCAAAAAAATTTAAAAATACATTGGCCTGGCTTCATCAAAGTATGTTAGTATCTTAGAATTTATGAACAATCTTACTATATTCAGAGCTGTGGATTTCTTAGGTTACTGAATGGTAGAGTTTAATAATTCCTTTATTCTATCTCTACAGTTTAAGCCATAAATAAGGAAAAATGTTCTAACAAGGAAGTGACACTATTGAAGTATTAGCAAAAAGTGGCCTCTTTTGAGATTTTGGAGGCCTAAAAACTGACAGAGAGGGAAGCTTATAAGAATTGAGAAGTTAACTGAAAAGCTACCCATGAAATAATAGACTTAATGTACCTCTGGTAGGCAAGCTTCCAGTGACAGCAATTAATTCATTTGCCACGATATTCCCTTTGTTTTTGAACTTGTAAACCCACCAGTTTTATTTTTATTTCCTTTTAACCTTTCCACTCAGCTTACATTTCTTATGGAAAAGTTTACAGTTTATCAGTAAGTTTAGTTTGCTGTGGTGATTTTTTTTTTGGGGGGGGGAAGCAAAACTTGTCAATTTCACAGAGAATTTCGTTTAAAATTTAGGCCATGGTAAAATTGGTTTCCTATTAGCTTTTCATTTTCAGAAATAATACATATGTAATCAGTGATATACTTATCTATTCTATTTCTAAAAATTTCATAACTTTGTCCTGTCAGTTTGTGAAATTGACTTTAGTTTATTGGTGGTATGTCTTACAAACGTAAATTGCAGGAAGCATGAATGCTGTTCCTCTCTTTCTAAAATTTTACTAATATTACATGGATTAGATGGATTCTTTTGTGATGAATTACGCTAATCCATTGGTCAAGTAACATTAGAAGGAAAAAACAGCTTGTATTATTTTTCAGTGCTTTTTTTCAAGTATATTTAAAACCTGCATTATTTTATATGCCAATTATAACAATTGGATTTTGGTTTTAAATACATTTTTATGGGCTTGGAGCCCAAAAAATATGTTTTATGGTTATGGCATCAGCCACATACACTGAGGATGGTGGATTCGAACCTGTCCAGGGCCAACTAAAGCAACAATGACAACTGCAGCCACAACAAAAAAAATAGCTGGGTGTTAGGGCGGGCGCCTGTAGTCCCAGCTACTTGGGAGGCTGAAACAAGAGAATCCCTTAAGCGCCAAAATTTGAGGTTGCTGTGAGCTGTGATGCCGTGGCACTGTACCGAGGGTGACATAGTGAGAATCTGTCTCAAAAAACATAGATAAATAAATACATTTTTATGTTTCGTATGCTTCTACATCTGATTTTTAGGCAAACACAGAATTTAAAAAATGAGGACATTAAAGCTTGTATCTTAATTTCTAATACTTCAGAAATGGCAGTTATATTTTTTAACAATAAATGATATTATTTATTATAACTGTATTTATACTTGGTTTATCCCTGGTTTTCATTACCTCGTATAGCTTAGTAGATTTTATGGTAGACCTTTAAACACGATCAGAAAACTGAATTCATCTGTATCCCTAACATCATACCTATGAGTGAAGTGTAGAGACCATTATTAAGAATCATAGGTCTAGATTTTTATCAATGTCTTGATTAAGTCTATTTATTTATGGATACTTGTTTTCTCTAACCAAGAAATAAAAGTATAAAATGCTGTCAGTAACTCTGTGCATATCCTCTGAAACTTAATAGAGTTGGTATTTATTCACATCCCTTTGAATTTTATTTTATTTTATTTATTTATTTATTTATTTATTTATTTATTTATGTCAGGGTCTCACTTTGTTACAGTGAGTAGAGTGCCATGATATCATCATAGCCCACAGCAGCTTCAAACTCCTAGGCTCAAGTGATCTTCTTGCCTCTTCCTCCCTACATGTGTGCACCTCTACCCACAGCTAGTTTTTGTATTTTTAGTAGAGACAGGGTCTCACTCTTACTCAGGCTGGTCTTCAACTGCTGAGCTCCAGCAGCCTTCTTGATTTGGCCTCTCAGAGTGCTAGGATTACAGGCATGAGCCACCATGCTGGAGCTATTCAGATCCCTTGGAATTTTAATAAATAAGAGTAGGTTGCTCATTGGTATAGTGAGATGGTGGATTTCAAGAAAAGCCCAAGTGCTCACGAATTCTTTTGTGTGAGGTTCAGATTATTTCTTAGTATAGGGAGCTGCTTTAAAATATGCCCTTAGCCAGAATGCTTTGCAATTAAATAAATATATTTTTTAAAATTTTTATCAAAAAATACTTGAGCAAGGCTACATACTATCTAATGTTATTCTTAAAGTGCCTAGTTGAACCAAGTGTTGTATATCCTGAGTATTAGATGCAGGATTTCTCATAATATTTCATTTATACCTCTGATTTGGGTTTGTTTTTTTTTTTTAAACCATGTAACATGTTTTATCTTTAAAGGTGGAGTGTATATATATATATATATATATTTTTTTTTTTTTTTTTTTTTTTTTTTTTGTTAATTTGTTTGTTTTTGAGACAGGGTCTCACTCTCTTGCTCAGGTTAGAGTTTGGTGGCATCATCATGGCTCACTGCAGCCTCAACTCCTAAGCTAAAGCGATCCTCCTATGTAAGCCTCCAAGTAGCTTGAACTACAAACATGCCTTGCTGTGTTGTCCAGGCTCATCTTAATCTTCTGGCCTTAAGCAATCCTCTCAAAGTGCTAGGATTACAGGTGTGAGCCACTGTGCCTGGCCAGAGGGCCAATATTTCAATATACCTCTCTTAGGGAACCTCCAGCACCTGTTTTTTTTTGTTTGTTTGTTTGTTTGTTTTTGCAGTTTTTGGCTGGGACTGGGTTTGAACCTGGCATATGGGGCTGGCGCCCTGCCTTTTGAGTCATAGGCAAAACTGCTTTTTGAGTCACAGGCAAAACTGCTCAGCACCTGTTTTTTTGTTCCATCCTTGATTAGCTAGCCATAAGAACAAAAGTCTTGAGAGCTGTGGTGTTGTCCAGGTGAAGGATCTGGAGCTAGGGGAAATTCCACACTAAAAGCATGAGCAAAATCACTAGACTTCAATGTGGAAATAAACACGTCATTTGATAAGGTTTAAACTGTAATTGAGTAATGTCAAGCCAATGGGGAAAATCAATAAAGTTATGCTTGTCATTTAATATGCTGTGCACTGTGTCATTTTCAGTTCAGCATTCTTCTTTATTTGGTTGTGTTTTTTCTTCAGGAGAAAGCTTTGCAGAATTCAGATCTGCAGGACCTGATGATGGCTTCACCGATTTTAAAACAGCCGATAGCGTATCACCACTAGAGCCACCGACAAAAGACAAAACTTTTCCAGCATCCTTCCCCTCAGGAACTATACAACAGAAACAACAAACACAAGTGAAAAATCCTCTGAACTTAGCAGAGCTAGATATGTTTTCCTCAGCTAACTGCAGCATCGAGAAACCATTATCTTTTTCAGCTGCATTTAGCACATCAAAGTCAGTTTCCACACAACCACAGCTAACAGGTTCTGCTGCCACTATGACAGCATTGACATCCACTAAAACTTCTGGTTTGGCCGATGATTTTGGAGAATTCAACCTCTTTGGGGAATATTCCAGTCTAGCATCTGGTGGGGAGCAGGATGACTTTGCAGATTTTATGGCTTTCAGTAACAGCTCAATTTCATCTGAGCAAAAGGCAGATGACAAATACGATGCCCTTAAAGAGGAAGCCTGTCCCGCTTCTCTAACCAGTAACGTGGGCAGCACGGGAAAGAGCGGGCAGAACTCCACTGCTCCGTCTACCAAGTATGATGTCTTCAAACAACTCTCTCTGGAAGGATCTGGACTAAGCGGTGAAGACCTGAAAGATAACACTTCTTCAGGAAAAAGTGATGATGATTTTGCTGACTTCCACTCCAGTAAGTTTTCTTCCATGAGCTCCGACAAATCCCTGGGAGAGAAAGCAGTGGCTTTTAGGCACACCAAAGAAGACTCAGCTTCAGTGAAGTCCTTGGATCTCCCTTCCATTGGTGGCAGCAGTATTGGCAAGGAGGACTCTGAAGATGCACTCTCTGTTCAGTTTGACATGAAATTGGCTGATGTGGGAGGAGATCTTAAGCATGTCATGTCTGATAGCTCTTTGGATTTACCAACAGTTAGTGGCCAGCATCCTCCTGCTGCAGGTGAGGAATTGGTGAGATTGCTCTGGTGATGGTGACGTAGATTCAAAGATGATTCTGTGAGTGTTGATTTACGTAAGAGTAAGGCTCTGGCCCTTAAACTTTATGAATATCTAATAATGAACCTCTTTGTTGCCAGAGTCCTTAAAGCAGTGTTAAATTTGCTTCTGTGGATACTTGAACGGATGTATGGATACTGTGACTACTGTGGAACTTAGATGGGGTAGCTAAAATATTTTTATTTTTGAAATCTAACACCAACCTGGTATTAAAGGCTCATAAAAACACACTGCTAACTGAACCACTCCACATTGCCAGAAATTTTATAAAGACTTTTGCAGTGTCAGCAACGTTCCTCCATTTCTGTGAGTGCAATTAATGTTTCCCTCCTTTTTCTCCTCTGTTGAGCACATTTAGCAGCTGCCAATATAGTATTATATTTAGTTTACAGAGACCAACTCTTGGTTAGGTCAAGAAAGTAAAAATTTCTAACCAGTTGAGCTGCAGTTTGCCACATCCCTTCAAGAAAAGAAGAAGAATGCATTTCAGGTACAGGCACAAGATTTTTAAAAAAGAGAAGAAGAGAGAAAGTTTATGTATGGATGTTCCGTGTGTCAGGGTCTGCAAAGAGAAGGGCGCGCGTCCTTAGTGGAATGCAGGTAGTGTTTTCAGTGTTAATATTAGTAGATGGTAGAATAGGGTAACTACTAACTTTCTGATAAAATGTCTCAAAACATCTTTCGGGGGAGCCCTCTTTAAATTCTGTGGAGATTTACATGTAGCAGTTTATTCTCTAGTGGAACTTCCTGTCATAAAAAATAGATTCCCAAGTGTCCTAATTTTTGTTTTGTTTTGTTTTGTTTTGTTTTGATATGTATATAGAAAGGTAAACCTATTTTGTGGCCTTTAATAATGAGAAATATCTCAGTTATTACTGTATTATTCTAGAAAATATATTATGCACATGAAGGGTTTGGTTTTTTTTTTAAACTGGAAAGGGACACATAAGACGCTTCCAAGTTTACGGATTCTGGCAGAAATTGTAAAGTTCTATGGCTTTTGCACATATATCAAATTTGTAAGTTACAAAACAAAATTGCATCCATCCTTTGGTGATTGACAGGGGGGCGGTATTCTTAAACAGGGTGCTGGATCAGGGGCAAGGCAGCAGAGACTTGATGTGTTGCACGTAGCTGCTTGCTGAGTATTTTCCAAGTGCAGTGGGCAGTCTGAAAAGCTCCTGCTGCCCTAGACTGTCTACTTACTTTTTTTTTTTTGTACTTTTCCTCAGAAATTTTTTCTTTCTTTTTTTGCTTTCTTTTTTTTTTGCCACTGCTTGTTTTGATGAAGTGATTTTGTTTTCCTTTTTTTGTACGAGCTGCTTGAACCACACCAGTTGGTTGCAAACTGATCTGTTTTCTGAATACCAATATTTGATTTTTATTTAGGAATCTCATAACATGTATACTAGCCTTTTGGACTCTGGTGTTATTAATTAGAAGCTATTTTTCTGAAAGTGAATCTATATTCTTTCATAGTGCCAAGCTAGATGTCTTTATGAGATGAGTCTAATCTGGGTTGGGGGAGCCTTTTTTAAATTTTTTCCATTTTATGTGGGGAGGGGAGGTTGGTTTTTTTTGACTGAGCTTGTTCTTACTGACCTGTTAAAATAATCTTCTGTGCTCATGTTCTTTTATGTATGTTTGGAACATTCCCAGCTTGGAACCTGTAATGTTCAAGCCAACTCTCTTCAGTTTAAGGATATTCCTAAAAGCAGATTGTTCCCTCTCATTGATCTGTAACCTCCTGTGGGAAAGGAGCAGTATCCCTTTAGAGCGGTTGTTAAAAGGGGTTGATGTCTGACCAACGGTAGCTGGTGGATAGCTGGTGAGCAAAATTGCTGCGTGAGGTATTGAAGAGGGTGACAGTGTGATGTGGTTTTATTTTATCCTCATATTTACCACATTATCTCTTGCTCTTTTAGTTTGGGGGGTTGAAGGTACTTCTTAGAGAAATAGGAACTGAGCTGATGTAAAAGGAATAAAACCTAGTAGATTGTTCTCTGTGGGCCTTAATCCTGTTTAGAAACCCTAACTTAACTCTGAAGGGGATACTGTCTCTTTTAACTCTTGCTATAATTCTTTGTATGGAAGGTAGATAATACTAATAACATTGCCTGATTTCTCTACAATTACTACGTTTAGCCCTTTGAGCTCTTGCTGCATATAATTTTAACGAGGTTGCTTCCCCCACCCCCTAAATTTAATCCCTCTGGCACTGAAGCATCTTAGTGTGCAGTCATTAAGATCATCTGTTGGCAGCAAGAACTAACCCCCATTTGTGACATCCTCAAAGGGTTAGCAAGACTGCTATAGCTACCTACCTACCTGTAAAGTAGCTCTTCTTTGACATTGAAAATCTTTGTATTTTAATTAGCACCCTTTTTTTGGCTGCTTTTCTGATGTCTTTTTTTCAATTTAGACATTTTCTGTGTGGATGTGCCTTCGAACTTGCTTTAGTATATTCCTCTGCAAATACTGATCTGCATGCTTATTCTGATGACTTCTTTTCCAGCTTTTCTGTATCACTATCTTTTGTGATCTGTAAGTCCTGTGTTAATAAATAATTCTTTGGCATATTTTGAAAGCGTGGGGATGTGTGTAATTTGTATTTTTTGAGAGTCAGACCAAAGAAATACCTGGCTGGTATCAGATTTAAAGCTATAGTATTGGCCAACCGTGGTGGCTCAACGCCTGTAATCCTAGCATTCTGGGAAGCCAAGGCAGGATTGATCACTTGAGCTCAGGAATTTGAGACTAGCCTGAGCAAGAGTGAGACCCCTACCAAAAATATAAAACTTTTGTCCCTACCAAAAATATAAAACTAGCTGGACAGGTGATGGGCACCTGTAATCCCAGCTACTTGGGAGGCTGAGACAGGAGAATCACTTGATCCGGAGTTTGAGATTGCAGTAATACAATGATGCCACTGCATTCTAGCCCAGGGTGACAGAGCAAGACTCTGGCTTAAAAAAAAAAAAAAAAAAAAAAAAAAGGTAATATATCCCCTAAGACTAGAAGGTTTTTCCCTTTTGTTTTATTTCCCCAAACACCTGTCCTCTAAGAAAGTATTAGCACATTTCAGCCTTTACCCCTTATAATTCCATTGATAGAAAATTTTAACATGGCATTAGAGTTAAATACAACTTTAAACTTAAAAAAAGTGTAAGCTTTATACTAATTTACATGATAGGGAGAGAGAAAATTTATTCCTGTTCTTCATTAGAAGAAACAGCAGATTATTTTATTGTAGAGGCCCTGTACTTGCAGTTACTTTATGAAGAGGAGGGAATGATGAGGAGGACCTAAAACTGGAGGGTTGGGGAAAAAGGGACATAGATACTGGGCAACTAGATATTTATGAACTTAATTTAAAATAAATTTGTCAAATAATATTCGGATGGACTTCTGAGCACAGCAAATGTAAACTGAATTTGAATTGTAACTGCGTAATGGAAAGTGTTCAATATTAATATCTAAGTCTTTAGGACTGAACTTGATTTGAATTTGAAATTGGGTGCTCCATCCTCTGATTGCAGGGGCATGTTATTTTTCTGATTTCAGAATGTATTATGAAGCAAACCTCAGTCTTTTTTTACTCGTACCACATAAAGCAAGGTCTTAAAACAACTTTCAGGAATGTGTCAAAGTAAACTTTGAACTATTTTCACTTTGAAGAAAACAATTTCTAGAAGGACCAATGATAGTTAGGAACCAGAGTGAGCCAAACTTGGAAGGTACTTTCTCCGGTTTAAAGTATGACAATAGCAAAAATAGCAAAAATGCTTGGAAATACTGTTTTTCAGGTCAGAAGCCTAAGACTAATAAAAACCTTAAGGGAAAAAAGATGGCTATTTTCATGGTTTAACCTTTTTTATTCTTATGTTTTAAAACTTTTAGTTCTTTGTTCTCTTTTAGAATTTGGGAAAGAAAGGAGATTAAATTGCTGTACATAAGGATTTTGAGTGGGATCCTTCAGAGATATTGTATCTGAAGTATGCCATTTGAGAAAGAAAAAAGTTGCTTGTTGGATTTTAGATTAGCTCTAAGAAAAGCCTGGCCTACCATTCAAAATACAGTGTCTGCCAGAGCACAATGCTTTAGAAAGTTGAATTTAAAACACTGGTTTTAAAAGTCTTATATAAATGGGTTACATTTTATGTCTTTTTTTTTTTCTTTTTTTGGTTGCAGCCATCATTGTTGTTTAGCGGCCCGGGCTGGATTCAAACCTGCCAGCTCAGATGTATGTGGCTGGCATCCTAGCCGCTTGAGCCACAGGCGCTGAGCCTAAATGGATTACATTTTAATTATGATGTACTCTGCTAACAAATTTGAGAGGAAGTGATCTTACTGTAACTTCCTTCTAGTGTAGCTTTCATCCAGCTGCCTTTTGTTTAGATTTTTCCTGTGATATGTATGAGACCACAGGAATTCCTTTGCCAGTGAAATTTCCTAATGCTAGATTGGTCCATCTGAGACTCTTATTTTAACTCCTTTCTGCATTTGTGTGAGTAGGCTACAGAAAATGACTGAGTATCTATAACTGTGTGGAAGGCATATATTCACAAATTGAACAAATTAATATCCCCAAACTGACTTTTTAAGGGAGTAGTTTTAATGATATAATGACAGAAATATCTCTTGCAATAAAGACTTGAAGAAGTCTATGTTATCAGTTCAAACAAACAAAAAAGTACTATTCTGTTTACCCCAACACCATTAAGATCAGGTTAGTGCTTTCACCTATAAGTAGCAGTGCCTGAGAAATTAGACAAATGTATTTATATTCTGCACTCACTCTATTGTTCACTTTAAGTCCCTGTGATTTTTAGAAATAGCAAATGGACATAAAGGAAAACTTAGTAACATCAAAGAAGCTGCATTAAATCCTAAAAAGTGTTTCTAGCTCTGTGTTTTTCCAGCATTGGAGCACTTTTGAAAAATTGTTTTGGAAAATGCTAGCCCAGTAACTCTGAGAGCATGAGAGGGCCATACATCTAGGGCAGACGGTCTTTTGGGTGATGCCCTCTCCCCTTCATAGCCAAAAGACCCAATGCACTCGCCCTCCTCCGTGTTTATGTGGTTCTTTTTGAAGAGATTTTTATTGATGAGCACAGGCATTTCCCTGGTATATTCTGACATCATTCCTTGGTCTTCTAAACTCCTCCGACTTAAAATATCTACAGGTTTCAGTTTTCTTTTTTGAACTTAAAACACTGACATAAAAATCTGAAGATTCTAACAGATAGTGTAGATAAAATTTAGAGTTGTACGAGTCAGAACAAATGAAGAATGGGAGGTTTTCGTGCAGATGAGGATACACTGGAAGGCAATTATACAGCGGTACTTTATAGTCGTTCACACTTAACGCTGTGATCAC
The DNA here is from genome assembly GCA_963574355.1 of Loris lydekkerianus. Lineage (NCBI taxonomy): Eukaryota > Metazoa > Chordata > Mammalia > Primates > Lorisidae > Loris > Loris lydekkerianus. The sequence goes on from CAUYPK010041274.1 coordinate 30,796, forward strand.
TTTGGTCCCTGTTTTCTTCAGCAGTACCTAGCAGGGTGTTTGAGACTTATAGGACACAGACCAGGTTTTATAGTTAACTGAGGATATGAATATGACTGATCTCATAGATCAGCAGTTGTCAACCTGTGGGTCACGACCCCTTTGGACTGTATTAAAGGTTCGCGGCATTCGGTAGGTTGAGAACCACTGTCATAGATAGAGCCAAGATAGAATAGGGCCTAAGATGTAGAATAGGGCCAGGAGTGGAGAGAAACTGAAATGTACAAATGTTTTATAGTTTGCTTCAGTAAAAGAAGTCCAGGTTAAATCTAGTGCTGAAAATTAAGATATTTCTTCCTTAGTCCAATGAACATTTTTATTGCTATATAAAACATTGCATGAGAATAGTTGAATTTGCTTATACATCTCCTTTCTTACTCCTCTAAACACCTTCAAAAGCCAGTTATCTCTTAAAAACCTGGGCATTTGCTTATAGCTTTAGAAATGTCCATGGGACTGGGTATGGCCTTCTGTGTCCTGTAATGACAGCTCACATTCTTTGTTCCTAGAAATACTTTGAACAGCAATCCATTGAAAAGGGATTTGAATAGAGGTTATAGAAGAGACTGACGGGGTACTTTCCAATATAATCAAGAAATCCATGTTTTGATTTGAGATCCATGAGGGAAAACAGATTGTGTAGTTTATTCCTTTGGCCTTTGTAATAGGACATTGCTGGCTGCAAACAAATACATGTATTAAAGCACACAATTTGGTGTATCGTCTGTGTGCAATTGCAGCTCAACCTAGCACAGCCTAGGAGTTACCCAGTAGAATTGGAAATGCAGTCGTGATTCCCTGTTCATTTTATTGCATTCATTCTCCGCTTTCTTTTTCCTTTTTCTCTTGCAATTTTCAGAATTCAAGCTATCAAATTGAAAACTCATCCACAGTAACTTCACTGATTACGAAATAGAATGTGGGTTATTCCACATCATTTTTCCAGACAAGGTCTATCATCTATGTTGTAGGTCTTAACATAATCTTTAACATTTTTTTAAGACCATTATACAATACTACATGTAACTGGCCTGTTTGGAGAATGTAGACCTGTTAACATAGAAAGTAAAGAATTTTCTTACTTTACTCTCAATGAACTTTTTCTTAGAAATTGATTTACGAATATTCACTATTCCAGGAGATCCTACTCTATATTGTTTATAAATGCTAAGGTTTAGGTATACGGGCTTCTGTCTCTGATTGGTCATGTACCATCAGTTTTAGTACTTAACGTGCTCAAATGAATTACACTTTGGTAAATTATACTTTTTCACACTATAATAGCTAATAAATAAGCAAAAGTTAATTTAATTTCAAATGACTATGAGGGTAGACAATGAGGCTGCATTGTGGGCATTTGTTAGGTGGAGTCCAAGTTGTAGTTGTGCCCCTCCCCCAGGAGGTGGGCCCTGTGCCCTGACCTTGTGCCTGGTAGATGAGAGCACACAAGCCCCTTCTCCCCCACCCCGCACTTGAGTTTAATTGTGTTTTTCTCTTGTGTGGGCGTGTATTTGTTCATCTACTAGTTTTATTTTAGTATTGAATTCATTGGATGCTTTTCCATTCTTGAAAAATATGGAACATTTGACAAATTTGCGTGTCATCCTTGCGCAGAGGCTGTACTCTAATCTTCTCTATGTTGTTGTAATTTAATCTATGTGCTGCTGAAGCAGGCACAGCAAAAGCAATTTGAAACTCAGCTTTGAAGCTCGATCATAGTGAACCCTTGTGTATTTACTCTCCATTATTTTTTTAAAAGTATAAAATATTTAAAGTCTTTCATTTGCTTATTTTTGTGAGTTGTTCCGAAAGGCACACAGTTGTATGCATATATATCGTTCATTTTTTTTATTTTTTAAAATGAAGATATTTATTGAAGACCTATATAGTTTTAAATGCTTATAAGCTCTTCAGTTAAGATAATCCCTTATTACTTACAATGTCTTTTACCTGATTATATTGGTCATTCAACTTTGTACAAAACTGTTTTTCTTGTTGCATAATTGCACAAAAGGGTCTTTTTATTACCATATCAACTTGGAGCTATCTTTTCATTAAATTTATCTTTGGTCTCCAGGAAAATTGCTACCCTTTTAATAGATGAGATTCTGGGAGCAGTTCTTAATATAGTTTTCCAGAAGAGCTTTCTGATAGGGTCTAATAATAAAAATATCTGTACTGTGAAATATTCTTCTAAATGTAGTCCTTGAAAGACTAGTCTTGTGTTTAACTGTATCTGCATTCTAATTGAATTTATCTCATTGAGTCTGGGCACTTCTGATCCCTCTAAATAGTGAGGGGTTGTGGGGGGTAGGAACACTGCAGCAAGAGATTAAGAAAATGTTTGGTCTGAAGGTATGTTTCATTCATTCTAAGCTATAAATTTTTCACCTGAATCTTTGTTTTCCTCTTGTTTAATAAACCACATTTGAAGGATACCATTTGTATACTACAGAATTTTTTAAAATATACCATCATTCTATAAAAGCTATTTGCTTTTCACTAGTTGACTTTTTGTACATCTAGTGTTTTTCATTTTTATTAATAATTTAATACCCTTTCCTAACAGGACTGAAAGAGAGATAGAGAGAGATTTGGGATACACTGTTAGAAGAGCTATATAAGTGTCAAGAGCCCCTTACCCCTCATAAACTATGTAGTATTGCTGTGACAGAAAAATGACCCAGCATTGGGCCACCTATTGACTTAGTTCTGAAAATATGGGCCACAAAACTTTTGAGCAGTTTTCTTGTGAATCACATAGTGTGGTTATCAGACACAGAATTTTGTGTTTGGTCTTCTTGCCTAACATACAGTGGCTGAAAAAACTAATTATTTATTAGTAAGACTGAATGGACAGCACTGCTGCAAAGGTATTTATGTTCTACAATCAGCCTCAGCTGGGTTTTTTTCTTTCTTTTTTTTTATTGGTGGGGGTGGTGGGCAGAGTCTCACTCTGTCACCCTGGGTAGTAGAGTGCTATGGCATCATCGTAGCTCATGGCAGGCAACCTCAGTCATTTGGGCTCAAGAGATCTTGCATCAGCCTCCCTAGTAGCTAGGACTATAAGTGCCCACTACCATACCCAGCTAGTTTCTCTACTTTTAGTAGACATAGGGTCTCACTCTTGCTCAGGCTGGTCTCAAACTCCTAAACTCAAGCAATCCACCCCCCTCAGCCTCTCAAAATACTGGAAATACAGGCATGAGCCACTATGCCAGGCCTGGTTTTGCTTTCTGAAAAGGAGTAAGGAAGTCTTCCCCTAGTTGCACCACTAAAATAATGAGTTGACTTTTTATTTTTACTTAGAATAATTCCATGGTAGGCCTGAAAGCAGCAACTAAATGTCAAATTGAAGCTGGTGGCAGCTCTGGTGAACAAACACTGGCTGTTACGTTTTGCTCAGCAGGCCCAGAGCCAACCTTCCACACATATCACCACAGTTGAGCATCCTAACACTCCACTTCCATGTCCACAGTCTCCCCCTCCTTTTACAGATGAGTAAACCAGGCTTCAGAAACATTAAATCATTTGCTAGTGTCGCACAATAGTAGATGGCAGAGTTGAATTCAGCCCTGTCTAAATAAAAAAAAAAAACCCTATCTGCTTTCTGCTATTTTATTCTACCTCTTAAATTATTTAAACATACCTTAAGAATGCTTTGAAAAATGAGTTTTCTGCCCTAGCATTTCTTTCTTTTTCTTAATTTTTTGTATTTAAAAAAAAAAAGAGTGGATACATAGTTGAAGGAGAAACAGGAGCCCAGCAGGATACAGAGCTTTGATCTATTTTTTAAATGCTAAAGTAGAATAGATTGATTTTTTTTTTTCTTTCCTCATACTCCATCCCAGCAATATGACGTCCAAATTGAGCAAAATAACAACCAGGTAAGTAATTGCTTAATTAAAGTCTCAAATATTTGACCTTGCCTAAGGCAGAAATTTTTAATAATTGATTAAAAGTTAGTGACATTATTTTCACTTTAGTTTTGAGAAACTGTCTATTTTTAATTAATTTGTCATGGACATTTCCTTCACGCAACCAGGTTTTAAAGAAATATTTTCTAACAAAGTCGAGACAAAAAGAGGCATGTTACAGGCAAGAAATAGCAATAGATTTTAAGGTTTATAAAGGAACAATTATGAAATGACCTTAATCTTATATTACACAGTATATGCATTAGTAGATGAATCTCCTATCTTTTTTAGTAATTTTTATATTCAAAGAAAATGATTTTTGGTAACTTAATGTAAATACCAACTCAAGACTAACGTGGGCTTTTTGAGATCAGATGTTACAGCCCAACTCTTAAGTTGTTTTTTTGCAGTTTTTGGCCGGGGCTGGGTTTGAACCTGCCACCTCTGGCATATGAGACTGGCGCCCTACCCCTTTGAGCCACAGGCGCCGCCCTCCCTTTCATTTTAGTATAGGCTCTAAACTTAGTTAATTGCAACATAGCATAAAACTAATCAAGTGCATCAGGCATTTTGTTTCTGAGGATTTTGCCTCAGTCGCTTGCCTCTAATTGTGGGGTCTTATTTCCCTTTCAGATATAGAGGACTTAAAATATGCTGCTTTTGGAAGCTACAGTAGCAATTTTGCAGTGAGCACACATACAAGCTATGACTGGTCAGACAGGGACGATGCATCTCAGGGCAGAAAACTCTCTCCATTTGTCCTCTCAGCAGGAAGTGGATCCCCCTCAGCTGCCTCAATTCTTCAAAAGAGAGAGACTTCATTTGGCAGTTCAGACGCCATCACCATGACGTCTCTCTCCAAAGTCACGGCCTTTGCCAGTGAAGACCCTCTTCCAGAGACTGCCTTCCCAGCTTTTGCCAGTTTTAAGGACACAGTTGGACAGACCTCAGAGCAAAAGGAATATGAAAGCAGGGACTATAAAGATTTGACAAGACAGGACCTACCTGTAGCTGAACGGAGTCAAGAGGCCTTGTGTTCAAGCCCAGCTTCCAGCAGTGCCTCTCATGAAACCCCCAAAGAATGTTCAGATGACTTTGGAGAGTTTCAAAGTGAAAAGCCCAAAATCAGCAAATTTGACTTTTTAGTAGCCAATTCACAAACCAAAATGAAATCCAGTGAAGAAATGATCAAAAGTGAGTTGGCAACATTTGACCTTTCTGTTCAAGGTAAGTAGCTTTCAAGGTAGATTTTACTATCATGGTTTTTCCACCGAGAATTTAGATGTTTTTTCTTAAGAATAAAATATTGGTTGCTGGCTCAGCGCCTGTGGCTCAAGTGGCTAAGGCGCCAGCCACATCCACCTGAGCTGGTGGGTTTGAATCCAGCCCGGCCTGCCAAACAACAATGACGGCTGCAACCAAAAAATAGCCAGGTGTTGTGGCGGGCGTCTGTAGTCCCAGCTACTTGGGAGACGGAGGCAAAAGAATCGCTTGAGCCCAGGAGTTGGAGGTTGCTGTGAGCTGTGATGCTACGGCACTCTACCCAGGGTAACAGCTGAGGCTCTGTCTCAAAAAAAAAAAAAAAAAAAAAATATATATATATATATATATATATATTGGTTGCTGGTTTGGCACCTGTAGCTCAGCAGCTAGGGCGCCAGCTACATACCCCAGAGCTGGTGGGTTTGAATTCAGCCCAGGCCTGCCAAACAACGACAACTACAACCAAAAAAAAAAAAAAAAAAAAATAGCTGTGAGCTGACGCCTTGGCACTCTACCCAGGGCGACAGCTTGAGACTCTGTCTCAAAAAAACACAAAAATACTAGCTGCTGGTTTATCAGAAAAGAGATTTTTCAGTCTTTGAAACCAGGATCAATTACAGATAACTATAGTAATGATTTCCCTGAGACTGAACGGAAGTCAAATCAGTAACCCTCAGATAACTGCTTTTTGAACCCAAAACAAGCACCACACAGAGTTATGGTTCATTACCTTGTTTGGTTAGAGGTGTGCTATGTTAACAGGTCCAGAAATGGGTTCCATCTACTTGTAGCCACATTAGTGTTGCTCTTGTTCCCTGGTTATAGACAATTTCATTTAATGTAAGGGCTGCAATGTGATGGCTGTGGAGCTGTATCCAGCCTACAGATTTGTTTTGATTGACTCACATAGTTTTTTAAAGTATGAAGTAAAGGCCAATATTTTGTTTGTTTGTTTTGTTTTGTGGTAGAGACAGAGGGTGTTTCTTTATCGCCCTCAGTAGAGTGCGTCATACAGTTCACAGCAACCTACAACTCCTGGGCTTAAGCGATTCTCTTTTTGCCTCTGCCTCCCAAGTAGCTGGGACTACAGGCGCCCACCACAATGCCTGGCTATTTTTCTTTTCTTTCTTTCTTTCATTCTTTTTTTTTTTGGGTTGTTGCAGTTTGGCGGGGGCCGGGTTCAAACCCACCACCCTCGGTATATGGGGCCGGTGCCCTGCTCACTGAGCCACAGATGCTGCCAAGGCCAATATTTTTAAATCATGAGGTTTCTCAATCTGAATCTCTAGCTTTTCTTGAAAAGTCACAATATCTGGCAGTACTAGGCCTACATTCCTGTGACTCGTCAGTCAGCTGGAGCCGAGTGACAACACTTCCTATAGATGAGGCAGGCTTTGTCTTTGCCCGGCATCCCCACCCTTCCTGTCTCCATCTGGCCTACTTCGGTCTTTTACTTTACTTGCCTGTTCTCCAAAGCCATTTGAGTTAACCTCGTCTGTTTTAATCCCATCCTGACAAAAGGAATCATTGGTTTCAGTTGGATTGAGAGAGTATAGGAGCTCAGTTGCAAATCCCTAAGAAATGTCTGGAAAAGTAACACATCTCTTACATACTGGGGTTTAGAAAGGCATTTCTTTGCTCTAGGACTCTAGTGATTCTAAACTTAGAATTATGGAAACATTGTATTTTCCTGGACATATATGGAAACTTTTTGTTACAATTTGCTACACTTTTCAATTAATGATTGTTCTGTCAGCTAGATGCGTCTTTCCCTTCTTATTAATGATTTTTTTTTTTGGATTTTATTTCAAGGGTTTTATCTATACTTAATAGTTTAAATTTCTCATTTGTTTTCCAATTTACTTGAACACAAATGTTTGTTAGTATTGGCTAATACAAAACGGCTAACAAGAAAGAATTATGCAAAAATTGTGATAGATCACAGAAAAGTAATGGAGAAAACTAAAGGCAGGGAAGGGAAGCAAGAAATATTGAAAGGATTCAGCATGTAGCTTACCAGACACAGTGCACGAAGATCGTGTTTCTGAATGCGTCAGGACATAAATATCTAAAGAAGACAGTCGTGGCTCGGTGCCTGTGGTTCAAGCGGCTAAGGTGCCAGCCACATACACCTGAGCTGGCGGGTTCGAATCCAGCCCGGGCCTGCCAAACAACAATATCGGCTGCAACCACAAAAAAAAAAAACAGCCGGGCATTGTGGGCACCTGTAGTCCCAGCTACTTGGGAGGCGGAGGCAGGAGAATTTCTTGAACCCAGGAGGTTGAGGTAGCTGTGAGCATGTCTACCCAGGGTGATGGCTTGAGGCTCTGTCTCAAAAAAAAAAAAAAAAAAAAAAAAAGAAGAAGAAGAAAGTCCTGTCAGCAAAGAAGAGCCTCTGCTGGAAGTAAGCTGAGTAATCAGAACCTTCAGCTGTACTCTCCACTTCTCCCAGGATCACACAAGAGGAGTTTGAGCCTTGGCGATAAAGAAATTAGCCGTTCCTCTCCTTCTCCGGCTGTGGAGCAGCCTTTCAGAGACCGCTCCAATACTCTGAGTGAGAAACCTGCTCTGCCCGTCATCCGTGACAAGTATAAAGATCTGACGGGAGAGGTAGAGGTAAGCAAGATAGTTTTTTGCAGGGGCCAGGTAAAAGACCACCTGAGCACTGAGGTCCCCAGGAGAAAGTGCTTTCAACTTTCACATGGGGGAATGAGGACAGGAAGATGTGAGGCACCACACTCGAATGGTTAGCTCTGGGCAAAATCACCTCCCAGATTGGCACCCACTGGCAGGAGTTAGCCCAAAACTGAAAGTACCCATGGAACTTCATAAGGAGGGCAGTATTTGAGAATTCCTTTGAGTACTTACAGTTTTTAATGAATGTTAAAACCTCAAAATATCTGGGTGTCATGGCTGACACCTATAATCCTAGCACTCTGGGAGGCTGAGGCAGGCACTTGAGCTCATGAGTTCAAGATCAACCTGAGCAAAAGTGAGACCCCTGCCTCTAAAAACTGGGCATTGTGGTGGGCGCCTGTAGTCCCAGCTACTCGGGAGGCTGAGGCAAGAGAATCACTTGAGCCTAAGAGTTTGAGGTTGCTGTGAGCTATGATGCCATGGCACTCTACCAAGGGTGATAAAGTGAGACTCTGTCTCAAAAAAACCAAAAAAAAAAAACACAAAAGGCTTGGCGCCTGTGGTTCAAGTGGCTAAGGCGCCAGCCACATACACCTGAGCTGGTGGGTTTGAATCCAGCCTGGGCCCGCCAAATAACAATGACTGCTGCAACCAAAAATAGCCAGGCATTGTGGTGGGTGCCTGTAGTCCCAGCTACTTGGGAGGCGGAGGTAGGAGAATCGCTTGAGCCCAGGAGTTGGAGGTTGCTGTGAGCTGTGATGCCACGCACTCCACCCAGGGAGATAGCTTGAGGCTCTGTCTCAAAAAACAAAACAAAAAAACCTCTAAATAAAGGAGAAAAGGAAAATATTCTAGATGTTCTGTTTCTGCTTTCTGCATCTTAGTCCCACTCTGTATTCCACCAGAGCCAACATCCTTGACTCTCCTCTTTGCCCTGTTTCTTGTCATGGGGGCACACACCGTGTCCTCACAGCATTATAACTTTAGAGTGGAAAGCCAAGGGTGTGATACAAGTTTTTGTACTCGATACCTACTTCCAGAGGTGAGTACCTGTGGAGAAAGGCCTTATACTGTTACTGATGGAACAAATAAGGCACAGCATTTACAGAGGGAAGTGGCTCTAAAGCATTTCTCTCAGATTCACAGGTCACGTGTTCAGACGCTACATTTATTAGTAATTTTAAATGATTATTTATGGATTCCAAAAGATAAACTGCTTGAATTAGAGTACTTTTAATAAAAAGGAAAGTCTTCCAAGGTCTTTGAATTGGCTGATATCATAAATAGATGATTCCAAATGATTTAACTAGCTCTTTTTCTGAAATCCACAGGAAAATGAGAGATATGCATATGAATGGCAGAGGTGCCTGGGCAGTGCCCTGGATGTGAGTATGTCACTTTTGTGTTCACATAGAGAAGTGCTCTCTTGTGCCATTTTGCCTTGGTTCAGTTGAATGGACAGAGGCAAACCTCAGGCGAACCTTAAGAGTAGCCTTGTGCAAAATGAAACCCCATGGAAAGTCCTAGATCTTAAGGGAAACTTCTTTCACATTTGTAATAGCAAATACTGGCTCATTTGTCTGTTGTCCCTCATCTGTCTCTATGAGAAATGACAAAGTGATATCATTAGCTCTGCCTAAATCAAAATCATATTTAAACTAAAGAACCTCTATCTTTTCTCTTCCAAAGAAGGAAAATATTGTTTCTTCAAGGTTAAATTAAGTTCTCAGGTTTCAGCACAGTTGTGCACACACATCAGTCAGTCATGCTTTTTCACACCTCCTGGCTTTTTTGTTGGGTTTACTAATAGTAAACTGATTTGCATTGATTCCTCTCTGTTACATAAGGTGATGTGATTTCATTTCTTGTAGGTCATTAAGAAAGCAAATGATACCTTAAATGGAATCAGTAGTAGTTCTGTTTGCACAGAAGTAATTCAGTCAGCTCAAGGCATGGAATATTTATTGGGTATGTTCTTTTTATGTTTTATTTATTCAAAATCATGGTATTTGCATTATTTCCAGTTTTTTCTTCCATTAAGTATTTTAAGCTAGATCTCTCAAATTATGTAAGACCTCACTAAGTTAGATAGGTAATAACAGCCTTTTGACTTAAGAACTCTATGGCTAAGTTTCTTAGTCCTTGTTTATATATCTATATGTGGATGCATGTATATATTTATATATGTAATAGCAATAATGTAAAATTGTATCTTTGTTACTGGTTTATAAAAAAGCTAAACTAGCAGTACATTAACTGAAATCATTGTGACCCCGCTGAGGGCCTTGCCATGCTCTGTGCGTTCTTCTTCTCTCACCCCTTAGTGACATCACAGATCCATGAGCTTGCTGGATGTTTGCAGCTATTAAACATCCCAGTCCAACTTGACACTGCAGCCTCTGTCCAGTGTGGTCTTCCTGCCCTCCCTGATCTCTGAACTCTAATCTTTCTCAGATCTTACTCAAATACCACATTCTAAGTGAGGTCTTCCCTAGAATCCCTTTCTCAAAACAGTATCTCCTCCTCTCCCCACCCTGGAACTTCCTATCCCCATCTCTGCTTGATTTTCATCTTTCATAGCTCATATTTTTGTATATAGTTCTTGTTTTTACTGTTTGTTTCCCTCCACTTGAATGAACATCTGAAAAGGTAGGGATTTGGGTCTTTTTTATTCACTGATGTCCCTAGCACCTAATTTAGTTCCAGGCACATTTTGCTGGATGAATGGAGGGTGCAGGAATATATAGCATCCACTTTACTCCTGTCACCCCACTCGAGGACTTAGGTCCTCTTTTCCTGTTCAGACAGGCACAATGCTGCTGCATAAGTAGATGTGCACCAAGAAACCTTTTTTTCTAGTAGGTTTCCTTGTATCAGCAGAAGATTCTCTTAGAAGCCCCCTCACTCAACTTAGGATGGGCAATAATTCCTGTCCTTCCCCTGGGGAAGTAAGCAGAAAAGCCATAGTGCACATAGACTGTACCTCCCTGAAAAATCACCTTCAGTCCCCCCCAGTGTTCACTTAGAGAGGTTGGGGTAATATGTTTGGTGACTGTCACAGGGATTTGGGACGTGTCTGATAATGTGGAGATACTTGGCACCTCCCATCCTTGCTTGAAGAGTTCAGCCACAATTCAGAGACCATAGGAAAAGAACCATCCTATATCATGTTAAGTGTATAGAAGATCTGTAAAGTCAAAGAGTTTGTAAATCCTTGGGATTCAGAGGGGTGAGCTATTTCTAATTACTTTATGATGATATTAACGTTTAGACTCTTTTACACAAACCTAAAAAAAAAAAAAAAAAAGCTAAGAACTTACATATTACCTACTGTTCTCCAGGCACTATTCTAAGCCTTTTATAGTATTTAATCATTCAGTCCTCTCAACCATCCTTTGAGAAGGTACTATTATTATCCCAACTTTACAAATGAAGAAACCAAGGCACAGAGAGGTTATATGACATGTCCAAGGTTACATAGCTAGGAAGAAGCAGAGCTGGGATCTGAGCCCGAAGCAGTGAGCTCTGGAGTCTGTGCTCTTACTAGTAAGCTATACTGCAATACTGAGGGATAGATTGGTGCAAAAAAATAGTAAGCTGACCTCTCTCCACCTGTCCTACTATCTTAATTCCAACTAAGATGCCAGCAAGCTGCCCTGTCTTGCCCACATCCTTCTCTGGACGTCCAGTGCCTGACTCTGCCCTCTCACTCCACCAGGTGTTGTTGAAGTGTACAGGGTGACCAGGCGTGTGGAGCTGGGGATAAAAGCCACCGCAGTGTGCAGTGAGAAACTCCAGCAGTTGCTGAAAGACATCGACAAAGTGTGGAATAATCTGATCGGCTTCATGTCACTCGCCACACTCACAGTAAGCCCAGGAAACAATTCAGGAGTTGCTTTCCTTTCCAGAAACCTTAGCTGTAAAGTGGGCCGCACATTCCTGTGATTCTGGAGGAGGCTGTAGGTGCCTATCGATCATATTATATTGAAAGAGGGAGATAACATGTGCAGTTAGTTGAATAATACCAGATAGGCTTCTGGGTACCTCCTGGGCCTGTTGTACCTAAATAAAATGAGAGTATAGGAAACCATTCACCCTATCTATATTGTTCTTAATTCACGGATATGTATGAAAGTTTTGCAAAACATTGGGTGAGTCCGTTTCCACTTCTGGTTATCTATATCTTTGTGTATGTCCTTTCAAAAAGCTGTATGTTCTCTGATAAGCTAGTGGCTAAAAGGGAAAAAAAAGCTATATGAAGCCAGGCACAGTGGTGCACATCTGTGGTCCCTGCTAAGCTACTCAGGAAGCTGAGGAGGATCACTTGAGCCCAGGGGCTCAAGGCTAACAGTGAGCTATAATATCCCCACTGCACTCTAGCCTGGGGCTACAGATGAAGACCCCGTCTCTAAAAAAACAAAAAAGCTATGTGATATCTCATGTAGCTAGCCTATAGTTTTTTTTTTGTTTTTTTTTTTACCTTTTTTGATTCTTAGATTATTTTCATCTTTTCCTGTTATGAATAGTTGTACTCAGAATAAGCAAATGACTTTTCTGTTTAACAAGTTTGCAATGGTGCCTTTAATGTGGTTTTTATATCACTTCAATTTCATGAGGCTTTGCAGCCCAAATGATAATTTACTGTTTCTTCTTCCTTTGTGTATAAACTGATCTGACTCTTCATAGACTATTTGATCTTACGTATTTCATGTTTGTAATAGATTTATATACATATATACAAGCTCATAAACCTTTATCAGTTTTTTTCCTCCTGCTATTGTTCCTTTTTTACATTTCGTTGGGCAAAACTATTGTATTTTTTACATATTCATACGTATTCAGTTTTTCTGTGACGATAGCCTCTATTTCACAATAGTCAGAAGTTTATCTTCCTTCTACAGATGGAATAAATATGCTATTCCATTTTTAATAAAAAAAACATTGAACTTTGTGAGCCATCTGAACAGGATTGCAGCTTTGTGGCAGGAAGCAATGCTTATTGCTTTAAACCCATAGGCAGGTGGATACCCAGCTATCCCAACGTGTCTTAAACAGCCAGTCCTCTCACCATTGTTATGTGGCTTCTGGTTTATACTATTAAATGCTTAAAGAGTTTAAATAATTGTTCCCTTGAACTGTTATTCAGTTTCTAACCTACAATCATATGGTTTGGTTAATTATTATTTAAAAAATACTATTCTGGTCAATACAATAAGAAGTGGAGTATAAATATTTTTTAAAAAATTATGTTTATTTGATGATCCTGAGGTTTGTTTTTTTTTTTTTTTTGGAAATCTGGGTTCAAGAGGCTAAATGTATTACTTAGCAAAAATTTGTAGCATTCTTACATATTTATAGTAGTTAGAAAATATATTAGAAACCTTATTTTTTAATCTACTAAATAATTCAAGCTCTTATCACTTTCTGAACTTCAGACCTCATAGCCAGGGTTACTGATTCCATTTTTCATCCCCTAGCAATTCATTTTAGCCACCATTACCAGACTGTTATAAAATATAAATCTGATTATGTCATTTAAATCCTATAGTGGGCTTTCATGGTCTTCAAGATCAAGTTCAAACTCCTTAGCTCAGTGTCAGTCTTTTCCATCTTTTAGACTACCCTTTCCTCTCTACACTGCTTTTTCCTCTGGATTCTGCATCGTTTTCTCCAGAAGTCATTCCAAAAGTCCTTCGGGTCAAATTAGATGCCCTTCCTGTGTATGTCCATAGCACAGTTCTCTCTTCATTTTTCGTAACACTTAACCACGTTTGTTGATAATTTATGTGTTTACTTGTCTCTTGCCTAATAGTTGATCAATAAAGCATTAGTGTGCTTTATTAGTGTTCTAATGCAGAGTTGGTGAAACTTTTCACTTTTTTGTTTTAGACTTTTTGAACCTTTCAATTTTTAAAAACAAGATACCATGCATTTTTTTGTGTATCCTGTATTTTTTTTTTGCAGTTTTTGGCCAAGGCCAGGTTTGAACCCACCACCTCTGATATATGGAGCTGGCGCCCTACTCCTTGAGCCACAGGTGCTGCCCATAGTTTAGAATTTTTAAATAAATAGATAAGGAAAATGAAACCAAGGGAAAATGAAAGTGGGGAAGATAAGATAAAGCCAAGAGTGAAATTAAGTGCTTAAAAGATGTGTATTTTTAAATACTTTCAATTGTTAGTGGTGGTCTGTACCACTAACTTTATGCCTTCTAGGAATTTTTATATAGATGACATATGATCTGTATTTATAACATACAAATTCAGTAAATACTCAGGAAAAGCATAATTATTCCTGCTACCAATATCAGAAAGAAACTTCTTCTATGGGTTCTCATAAATAGGAAACTAATGTAACCAACATTATTGTCACAAAAATATCCTTTCAGTAAATAATGCAACAAGTTTCATTAAGTAGTTTCCTATAACATCCCTCAGTATGGACCAGATGGCATAGCTCTAAAGTACCATTTAGTAAAAGTCATTCTAAGTGTGGAAAAAATAGATTAAATGGTAAACCAGGAAAAAATGTAGCAGTGCGTACATTTACCACAGCTCATGTCTTTGTTCTGCTCGGTCAAGGAAGCATACAAATCAATGAGAGATATACCAACATCCCAGTGACGGGTGAGCAAAAACACGAAGTCAGTCATAAAATAAGAAGTACAATTAATGAGTAAACATTAATGCTAAACCAAGATTTCATTTTTGCCTACTAATTAAGCCCAGTTTTTGTTTGGTTGGTTGGTTGATTTTAATCTTCATACCCCAGATATTGTAAAATATGGACTACATGGTGGGTGGAATTAACCTGTGGAAAAGGAGTTTGGCACTATGGTTTTTCTGACTGTACCCTCTTTGAGAACAGAGATCAAAACTACATCTGGTCATCTTTTGTTCTTTTTTGAGACATGGTCTATCATCCAGGGCAAGAGCACAGTGCTATTATCGTAGCTCACTGCAATTTCAAACTCCTGGGCTTATGAGAGCCTTCTGCCTCAGCCTACCAAGTTGCTGAGGTGTATGCCACCATGCCTGGCTAATTTTTCTATTTTTAGTAAACACGGTATCTTGATCTTGGCCAAGCTGATCTCAAACCCCTGAGCTAAAGTGATCCTCTTGCTCCAGCCTCCCACAGTGCTGGGATTACAGGCATGAGCTGCCATATCCAGCCCATCTGTTCTTGATCTGAGCACATTTGCCAGGCTTTACATAAATACTCAGTAAAAAGAATGCTGAATGAATTGATGGACTTGACAGACATTCAAAGTGGTTGACTTTGAGAATTCCTACTCTGAGAAAACTTCCTAAGGCAATAATTGAAAATATAAATTCACCAAAAGAAGCAAGGTAAGTGCCTAAAATTGTTCTTTATAAAAGAAAAAAAATATATAGAAAAAACCTGAAAGTTGACCAGGCACAGTGACTCATGCCTGTAATCCTAGCACTCTGGGAGCCCAAGGCAGGTGGATAGCCTGAGCTCAGGAATTCGAGACCAACCTTATCTCTACTAAAGAAGTGAGACCTTATCTCTACTAAAAATAGAAAAACTAGCCAGATGGTCCCAGCTACTCAGGACGTGTTTTTCCTTCTGGGATACTTCACTTAGGAGAATGTTCTGTAAATCCATCCAGGTTGTTACAAAAGATACCAAATCTCCGTCTTTTTCCATAGTATACATATACCACAGTTCAGTAATCCATTCGTGTGTTGAAGGAACTGGTTTGTTCCTCATCTTTTCAATTATGAATTGAGCTGCTATAAACATTCAAGTGCAAAACTTTTTTTCTGTTGGATAGATACCTAGTAATGGTGTTGTAGAATCAAATGGAAGGTCTCCTTTTTGTTGTTTGAGGAATATTTCCATACTTCTTTCCACAGAGGCACACCAGTTTGCAGTCCCATGTGGTGAATCTTTATGTTAGGATGTTACACAGCCATTTAGTAAAGGAATAACTTTGAGTAACGCTCAACTGTTACCACAGGGCTAGAAGTATGCTAAAATGGTAACAGGGCTGTATTTGGGTGGCAAAACTCTGGATGTTTAAATATTCTGTTTTCTCATTTTCTCAACTTTCTTTCATTAGTATTTATTGCATTTATAATGGAAAAATAAATACTTTGATAGGAGAAATTTATCATTACTGTTCACTCACTTGCACCACCCTCCCCTACAGATACCCTTTGTTATCCTTGCCCACTTCCTTCAGTTGTCCTGATAGTCATCAAGCTCTCAAAATTATGCTTCAGGGTCTTTAACTGCATTAAACCTGCATGGTGACTTGACCTCTTGACTCTGCCATTATCCTGTCTCTGTCCAGACCATCTACCTGATGAAGGAGGATTGTAGCACCACACATCCCCCCACCCCCTGCCGCACATCTACCCCCAGGAAGGGATGCTGAATCAGAATACTGAGAACTTAGGGAACTGTGGACAAAGAATGGAGCTTAGTTTACTACTTAGCCTCCCTATTTACATGCAGAAAGGCAGAATTCTTGGCTCTGAGTAAGTCTTCAAGTTGTGTCCTTAGTGGATTGGTTACCAGTTGTGATGACTGATACAGGGAAGACATACAGTTTGCTACAGTCCTCAAATTTTCTTTGAGCCACTAGAATTCAATTCATCATCTTCTGCATCAGAGAGATGCATTAAACCCTGCATTTATTTTCTAAGCTGCAGCTACTAATGAAGTTGCTTGGCTAGTGCTATATGTCCAGGGCACCTGTGAGGCTGTGTGACAGAGAAAGATGTGTTGCCAATTGTTTATCGTGGAGGTTAGTGTCACCTTTGCTCTGTCAGCATTACAGTAAATCAGAGCCTCTCTGGCGGTTTTACAGATATGTTACCTCGCAATCCATTTGTTTCATATTTTTGTAGCAGCAAGCTAAGACCGAGCATTAGGAATCTGGAGAGCAGTATGAATCTTGGTTCTTCCTAATTCACCCACTTTCTTGACCTTGTCCTAATAAGGGAGCATGGTAAGACTAAACATCATCATTAGCCAACTTTTACTGATGGCTTGCCATGTGCTAGACCCTATTTCTTGACTATTTATATAGATTTAACTTTTTGAATGCTCATAAAATTCTTGGGTATCAAAGATTCATTCTAGATTCATTCTGAAAGTCAAAAGTCTACCTTTTTGACTACTATTTTTTGTTTCCTCCTAGAAACAGGCCAGGAGATGGGTAAAACCAGACACGCTCAATAGCTTTTTGGTGGGGAGTGAGTTCATTTGGCATCAAGGTTAATGAGCTAAAATACTGGGAGTCTGTCCTGGCAGCAACTCATTATAAACAGTCAGTATTTTTTCTGTACATGTCCCCACTGCCATGTGTATAATCCCAGGACTATACAGTCATTTAAAGCCTTCCTCTTGCCATACAGATGTAAGGTTCTTTGTTTTAGTGGTAGTCAGCTCACATGATAATTAACACTTTGAAAGCTGTCTTTATTTATATACAAACCCTCAAATCAGCCACCCTTCTTTTCTGGTGCTGTTGGGAAAAGGTGTCTATGATTACAAAGCGTATCTTTCGTTGCCATGAGCTCTTTGAAGAAAAGATACCACAAAAGACCAAGTGCATTAACCAAATTTGTTATGTATTAGTTTGCAGCAAAGGATAAATGGGGAGAGTCCTGGCTTGGGTTGCTGCCATATGTTTACTTCTTGAAGTAGCTTCTCTCTCCAGATGAGGTAGAAGTCAATTTCATCCTTTGTTCATAGTCCTAGCTCTCACAGTGCTACAGCTGCTCATGAGAATGGCTTACCTTATAGACTCTGCCCCTCCAGGCTTTTTTTTTTGGTAAAATATACAGTAAAATGCAAAAATTCTAGTTATACCATTTGATGAATTTTGACAATGCATATAACCCATATAACTCATGGCCCAATCAAGATAGAAATTATTACATCGGGTAGTGCCTGTGGCTCAAAGGAATAGGGCACTGGCCTCATATACCGGAGGTGGTGGTGGGTTCAAACCTAGCCCCCGGCCAAAAACTGCAAAAAAAAAAAAAAACAAAAAAAAAACTATTACATGATTCCAGAAAGCTTTGGGGTTTTTTTTTGTTTGTTTGTTTGTTTTTTGAGACAGAGCCTCAAGCTATCACCCTGGGTAGAGTGCCATGGCATCACAGCTTACAGCAACCTCCAACTCCTGGGCACAAGCAATTCTCCTGCCTCCGCCTCCCAAGAAGCTGGGACTATAGGCACCTGCCACAATGCCCAGCTACTTTTTTGGTTGCAGCAGTCATTGTTGTTTGGCGGGCCCGGGCTGATTCGAACCCACCAGCTCAGGTGTATGTGGCTGGCTCCTTAGCCGCTTAAGCCATAGGCGCTGAGCCTCCAGAAAGTTTTTTTGTGTGTGCTTCCTTTTTTTTAGAGACAGAGTCTCACTTTCTCACCCTCGGTAGAGTGCCATGGTGTCACAGCTCGTAGCAACCTCTAGCTCTTGGGCTTAGGCGATTCTCTTGCCTCAGCCTCCCGAGTACCTGGGACTACAGGCACCCACCACAACATGCATTTTTTTTGTTGTTGCTGTTGCAGTTCGGCCAGGGCTGGGTTTGAACCCGCCACCCTCGGTATATGGGGCCGGCACCCTACTCACTGAGCCACAGGCGCTGCCCCTTTGTGTGCTTTCTTAGTCCTTACTCTACTCAGAGATAATCTCTCTCTCTTTTTTTTTTTACACCAAGTATTAGTATTGTCCAGGCCTTTTTAGAGAAGCCTTAGAATTTCATTTTGTTGTTTTGAAGAAAGCATATTGGTTTTGGTGGCCTAACTTCTGTCCTAGGATGTCACCCTATTCACATCTGGTGGCTCTGACTCCTTTAGTGTCGCCGGCTGTGAGGTACTTGGAGAGAAGGGCTGGGCCCTCTTCTTCAGACTCCCTCTGTGAACATCCATGTCTAGCATCCGTGTCCAAATGCTCAGGAGTGATTTTACCTGACTTATTTTAGATACCATGTAACAGTATAGAGATGAATTAGTCTTCAGCCTGAGAATACAGGAGGGCACTGCAGATTACATGTGGCACCATTCACTAATTCTTACGGTTCTAATTGCTTTTTTCACCAGGTGAGCTGTGACAGAACAATAGCCATTCTTCACTCAGATATTTTGCCGGATTATACCATGTCATTTCCTCTTATACTGGCACGCAGGTCGCCAGTGTACAAAACTTGGAATTCCCCACTGTCTGTAGAATAGCATACATTTCACAGAAGTGTAGAGTGTAACTTGTCATGAAGAAAGCTTTACTTTTACAAAACTGATAAGAACAGCTGCATAAATGCAATAATGTAGAAACGAACATCTGTGTTGTTCAATTTAGTAGTAACAATACAGACTCCCAGGATTCTGGATTAGAAGGTCAAAGCAGGAAAATCATTACTAGATGTTCCTGGGGCATGAATGAATTTGCATAGGAGGCTTTTAACTTTACGCCATTGCTGCATTTCACGGGAATGACTTCCTTAATGGACCATATTGCCACGGTAAGGCTATTTGATTCCTCTGCTCCTACTGTTACTACCAGCCACTTTTTGTTTTGCACCTAGAACTTTCCAGGCATTGTGCTATTTGCTTCACATTCCTTCTCTCTTCATCCTGCAAACAACCCTCGGAGGTCAGTAGTATAATCACTCTTTTTATAGATGAAGAAATTAGGGCTCAGAGAAGATGAAACTTAACTGAAACTGACAAGTCTGGGATTTGGTTGTTTTCTTTCTTTCTTTTTTTTTTTTTGAGACAGTCTATGTCACCCTTGGTAAAGTACCATGGCGTCACAGCTCACAGCAACCTCAAACTCTTGGGCTTAAGTGATTCTCTTGCCTCAGCCTCCCCAGTAGCTGGGACTACAGGCACCTGCCACAACGCCTGGCTATTTTTTTGTTGCAGTTGTTGTTTAGCTGGCCTGGGCTGGGTTCAAATGGCCAGCCCCAGTGTATGTGGCTGGGGGCATAACCACTGTGCTATGGGTGCCAAGCTACAAGTCTGGGATTAGAATCCTTATCACCTTTTCAAAATCCATTCTTCCTTCTATGTTATTTCCTGCTTTTAAGATGTGAAAAGAAACTTGCTTCTTCCCATGAAAACTCATGAGACTATTCTCATCAAAAGACAGTTAACATTACCTTTACCTAGTAAAAAAGTCTCAAAATGAGGTGCTGTATAATGGTAGTGATGCTTGGGCTAAAGAAAGCAAGGTACACAGTATTAAACTTCAAATTGTGGCTCCTTAATATTTAATCTAAAAGTTATACAGTCATCCCTCTATCTTTGGGGATTTAGTTCCAGGACATCCGCCCTCCCCACAGGTACAAAAACCTATAGATGTTCAAGTCCCTGATATAAAATGGCTTGGTATTTGCATATAACCTACACACATCCTCCCATACACTTTGGACTTCTCTGGATTACTTATAATACCTAATACAGTGTAAATGCTATGTAAATAGTTGTTGTACTGTTAGGTTTTTTTAAATTTATATTATTTTTTATTCCTTCCCCCTACCCCCCGACTATTTCCTGCCCATAGTAGGTTGAATCCACAGATGCGGAGCCCATGCATACAGCAGGCAGCCCATACTGGCAAAGTTTTATGCACCCTTCCTCTTTAACACTTTGTTGGCCAGCAGTTGTACACCGAAACTGTCTACCTTAGTAGGTAACTCCTGAGCATTCTGCAGTGTGTTCATGTGTTTTTTCCATGGACTAAGACTCCCTCTTGTGGTAGGAACAGATCTCCTTTGAGCATAGACGCATAGACAGTGACATCTATCTGAGGTTTTTATTTTGTGGGTATAGGTTGAAGTCGGTTTAGAACAAAGAACAAATTCAGTTCTGGAAAATAAAATCAATCAATTTTTGCCATATAAAATCTAAGAGAAGAGAAAGAACTGTTATTCTCTTGACTTCTAGTCAACTAGAAACAACACAGGCTCTTTGACTCCACTAGTATCCTTGGTACAATATGAACTCTTTTATATTTGCCCTCAGTGTAAAATAAGGGGTGAGTTTCAGAGTACTGACTTCCTACTGCTGTGGCGTGTCAGGAGAATAGTCGACTTCTGATGATGACGGCATTTTTGTCATCTTGCTGGTCTGGACGATGTTGTAGAGACAGAATCTTTACAATGTCTCCGCACGGTTATCCTCATTTGACAAAAGGTGGCTGTGGTGGACAGAATAATGGCCCCTCAAAGCCATCCATGTCCCTGGAACCTGTGAATGTGTTACTATATATCGGAAATGGGACTTCACAGATGGGATTAGGTTAAAGGTCTTTAGTTGGAGAAATGACCCTGGATTATCCACGTGGGCCCAGTGTCATCACAAGGATCCTATAAAAGGAAGACAGGAGAGTAAGTGTGAGAAACAGCGATGTGACAGCAGGCACAGAGAAGGTTGAGAGACAGGTACACGGTGCCCTGCTGGTTTTGAAAATGGGACCATGAGTTAGCGAGCACTCAGGCAGTCTCTAGAACGGTGGTTCTCAACCTTCCTAATGCCACAAACCTTTAATACGATCCAAAGGGGTCGCGACCCACAGGTTGAGAACCACTGCTCTAGACGGTAGAAAAGACAAGGAGACAGTTTCTCCCCCACAGCTCCCTGAAGGAAGGCGGCTCTGCCAGCCCAATTCAGACTTGGGTCTGACCCCCAGAACTTAAGAGGGTAAATTTACTGCTTTAAGCTATTAAGTTTGTGCTAGTTTGTTACAACAGCAATAGAAAAGAGTTATACAAAACATTGTAGCCAAGCAAATACTAAAAGTCTGGAACTGCTTATGAAATTGGTATCTAGACCACTCTTTATGTCTGTCCTAGTAGACTAGGTTATACTGTGGTAACAACTTCCCCCTGCCCCCAATCTTAGTAATATATGAAATAACAAACCTTGCAGGCTTGCTTGGTTGCTTTTGGGGGGATTTTTTTTTTTTTTTTTTTTTTAGACAGAGTCTCACTTTGTGGCCTGAGCTAGAATATAGTGGCATCATAATACTTCCTGTAACCTCAAGCTCCAGGGCTAAAGTATCTTCCTGCCTCACTCTCCCAAGTGGGGACCACAGGCACCCACCACCATGACACAGCTTAATTACTATCCATCTCAAGTTGGTGTGGGTTCTGTCCCACGTCCTTCTCAGGGACCCAGGCTAATAGAGCCTCCAAAATGGAGAACATTGGGAGGCATCTTGGGAGGGTTGAGGGAACATAACAAATATAGCACATTGGCTCGGTGCCCACATACACCGAGGCTGGGGGGTTGGAACCCAGCCCAGGCCTGCTAAATAACAATGGCAACAACAACAACAAAAATAGCCTGGTGTTGTGGCGGGCGCCTGTAGTCCCAGCTGCTTGGGAGGCTGAGGCAAGAGAGTTGCTTAAGCCCAGGGGTTGGAGGTTGCTGTGAGCTGTACTCTACCACAGGCAACATAGACTCTGTCTAAAAAAATCAAACAAAAAAAATCATACTGCATGAAATACTTGTCAATTAAGCAGATGATTAATTTAAAGTGCACTCCTTCATATACAATTACAACCACTGATTGATGTCAAATTGCCACTGTATACTCAGTAAACACCCTGCTTATAGATGTGTACTTAGGTTGATTTTATCATTTGAAAGGTTAATTTGATCACAGAGCAATTTCTGCAGAGTCTTATGGAAACTACAGTATGGCCTTTTCATTTGCTTTCTTTATTGATGCCTTTGGTAAATAGATGTTAGAGGACTTTTATTAATTTGATTGATTTCAAGACTCACAGTTTTCTCAAATTTTAATTATTTCTCACATAGCCTTGATGAAGCATCATGATGAATATCTGTAATATAGATTACAGAGGGGATACTATGTTTTAACCTCTTTGAAAAGCTTGTTGAGAGTTTAGTTGTTAAAGTGAATAATTTTGATAATTGGACTATTTTTCACTTTTTAGAGCATTTTTTAAATATATATAGCTTTGAGAGTCCCCCGAGCTCATGGAAAGAGGAGTTGGGCAAGGGAAATAGTTATCATTTGGCTCAGTGCCCGTAGCTTAGTGGTTAGGGTGCCGGCCGCATACACTGGGGCTGGCGGGTTCAAACACAGCCTGGGCCTACTAAACAACAATGACAACTACAACAAAAAAATAGCTGGGCGTTGTGTAGTCCCAGCTACTTGGGAGGCTGAGGCAAGAGAATCGCTTAAACCCAAGAGTGTTTTTGTTTTGTTTTGTTTTTTGAGACAAAGCCTTAAGCTGCTGCCCTGGGTAGAGTGCTGTAGTGTCACAGCTCACAGCAACCTCCAACTCTTGGGCTCAAGCAATTCTCCTGCCTCCACCTCCCAAGTAGCTGGGACTACAGGCGCCTGCCACAACACCCGCCCAGGTATTTTTTGGTTGCAGCTGTCATTGTTGTTTGGCAGGCCTGGGCTGGATTCGAACCCACCAGCTCAGGTGTATGTGGCTGGTGCCTTAGCTGCTTGAGCCACAGGCATCAAGCCTAAACCCAGGAGTTTGAGGTTGCTGTGAGCTGTGATGCTATGGCACTCTACTGAGGGTGACATAGACTCTTGTCTCAAAAAAAAAAAAAAAAGAGAGAGAGAAAAGAAGAAAAGGAAAGAAAGAAAGAAAGAAAGAAAGTTATTATTTAACAGATGATAGAAACAAACAAGTGATAGTGCCAGCTGCTCTCGATTTGACCAAAGTGATCATGATTGCATGAAAAAAAGAGAGAAGAAAAATTATCCTCTTATTTGGCTAAAGCCACGAGTTTACTTCTGTCATCGAGATTAGAGTCCTCTTGCACACAGTTGAAACATGCCCCTCACCTTTTCTTCTTTGAAAACTGCATTTGTCCCTTCCCTTGCTGTGATCTCAGTGAATCCTGCCCATGTGTGTTATGGAGCTAGTTTCTGATTTTCTATTTCAAATTAGAAGAGGATGGGGAAAAGTCATACATAATCTACACATTTTTCTAGGGAGAAGCCTTTTTTTTTCTGGTGAAGAAAAATGAAAACAATACAGTTTTGCTTTGTTGCTCAAAAACCAGTATGGTAACTCCTCAGTGTTTCCGCCTAGAGTGACCATATGTGTAGCTGTTACTTAGACAGGAATTTGCCATCATTCCTGGTCGCCTCAGTATCCATGAGGACAAGCCAGCCACCAGGCCAGTCTCTCAGGTCCTTGACCACGTGGACGACAGGGCCTTACGGCCACTTCACTTCAGCCACCCATCTGCCTGGTCACAACGGACTTGCTGCCACATCCAGCTGCAGTGCCTGTGCAGTCTTAAATCCAGACACCTTACTGCCTGCGCCCAAACTGGCAACCTCTGGTATCCTTACTCTACTGCTTTTGGTTTTGGTTCTTAAGACAGGACGATTGTTTGACCCTTTTATTATTTTGTTCCTATCAACCCCTTCCCATCTTCACTTCCTTTGCCACCCACTTAATCCCTGTGGTGCCCAGCATTGCTGTCTAGTACCCAGTACTCAGTCACACTCATTCACAAAACCCAACTGGGACCAGTACAATGGTCCACCTTCCCCATTCTCTCCCTGACCCGCTGGGTGCTGGAGAGAGTAAGTCGCTGCTCTGTGAGTTTATGAGTCTACTGCTGCTTCAAACACAGCTGATAATCTCACCTCCTGCTAGAAAGGATAAGCCCTCTGAAAAGAACTCAGCTTCCAGACCCTCATCTTAAATTTCCCTTCATTGCAGTGATGTACTGGATCCACTTCTTACTGGCTTACAAGAGCCTTAATTATTGAATTTGCAGGAATTTTGTGAGCCAGTTGTTAACTGTTATTACAAATTAAACTATTAATATATAAACCTGTAGAATAAACTATTGCAAACATTGGTAGTAAATACTCAAAACTTTGTAGTTCTTTCACTGTATTTCACTATTATCTACATTTGGGGGTTATTTATGTCTATCGTAAGGCAAGCAACTGTCCCTGTGTGCTCAGAACTAAGAGATTTTCTCAGTGCTGAAACCAAAACAGGCTTAGACAAACTGGGACAGTTGGTCACCTAGAATATTGTATCCATGTGGTGGAAATCTTAGGTGGTCTGTGCATCTCTTCTGCTCCGTGGTCAGTGACATCACATTGGGAAGCTTAAAATCAGCCATGGTGGGAGTATTTATACCATGGAAATCAGCAAGCGCTATAAATCAGGGCTCGATTGATTGTTCTGTTGATCGTCTAGACATAAGAAAGTGGAAAAAATGTTGCTAATGCAGATTAAACTTACAAGTGTGCTGTTTCTATAGCCATTATATGGTGACTGGCACAAACATTGAAGTATTCTCCAATATTCAAAAATTATCATCTGATTCAGCAAAGAAGTCCCTCTAGGCTTCGACAGGCAAGTGAAGTTCTGAAATAATGTCTTTGTTGTTTCACTGTAGCTTAGTCCTTAACATAAAAACATCAACCAACATTCAAGTCAGAACTGCACTCATTCACAAAAGCAACCATCGGTTGAACTATGACTCTGAGAGTTGAGCAGAAATCAAAGAAAGCATTCTACGACTACCAACTGACTATATGGAATTTACACGGAAGAGAATTATATATGCTATTATTTGTAAATTATATGCTCCACTTCTTTTTACAACAGTAAAATTTATAATAAACTGTGTTGGGTGTATGTGTGTGCGCGCGCACATCCTTTTCTCTTTGGGAGGTAGTTCTCAGTAAGGACCAGGAGGGGGCAGTTTGGCTCCCCACAGAAGCCAGGGATCCTGCTAAACGCCCTGCAGTGCAGAGGGCGGTCCCCACAAGGATCGTCCAGCGCAGGACGTCAGCGATGCCAAGGTTGACAAACTCGGCTCTCAGGCATTTTAGCAAAAAAGTTGATTCGGGTATTTCTAAACCTTCTTCACAACAAGATTCTTCTGAATCATTTTTATTCATGTTTTTGGTTATTCAAGGGTTTTTAATTTAAAAATAACTTACAGGGGAACTCGTGTGTATAGTTGGATCAGTTGATAGCTATGGGTCCCAAACTGCATCAGTATATGGAATATTTTCATCACCCCCTAACGTTTTATCTTGCCCCTTCCTACTCAGCCCCTTGATCTGATTCCAGACAAAATTATGATGTTATTCCTTTCTTTTTTTCCATGAACTCATGTCTTACCACCATAGAGTTGTCTGTTTTAGTACTTTATATAAATAAAATTGTGTAGTATATACATGTACATGTATGTTCTTTTGTCTGGTTTCTTTTCCTTAGATAATATTTTAAAATTCATCTATGTTGTTATATCAGTTTGATCCTTTTGTAATAATATACCATGGTTTATCTTTTTTGTGTGTGTGTGATAGATTTTCACTCTGTCACCCTGGGGTTGAGTGTCATGGCATCATCGTAGCTCACAGTAACCTCAAACTCTTGTGCTCAAGCTTGCCAAGTAGCTAGAACTATTGGCACCCGCCACAATGCCTAGCTAATTTTTCTATTTTAATAGAGATAGGGTCTTGCTCTTGCTCAGGCTGGTCTTGAACTCCTGGCCTCAAGCAATCCTCTCACCTCAGTCTCCCAATGTCTATAGATTAGAGGAATGAGCCACTGTGCCTGGCTGTTTATCCATTTCCGATAGAAATTTGTGCTATTTCCAGTTTGGGCTGATATGAATAAAGCAGCTATGAACAGCTTTGTATGACACTTTTGTTGGTAAATCTTCTCATTTCTCTTGGATAAATTTCTAGAAGAATTGCAATCTTACATAGTAGATGAATGTTTAACTTTTGAGAAATTGACAGCTTGCTAAAATTGGGACCTGCCCTTTTAATCACTGTTGTGCGTTTTCTATATTTCATCAATCTTTTGTTAGGAATAAATTATTAATAGATAATGCATGAAAAGGGCCTTAGCATAGTTCTCAGCACAAGTAAGGGCTTAGCTTATTAGCTGGTGTTACGTTTATTGAAGAGAGACTTTCACATCTTTAATTCTTGAGCATTGGGCCTGTACATCCAACCACCTGCTTCTGTAACATCTGATGCTGGCTGTCCCACAGGCAGCTCTATCTCAGCTTGGACCAAACTGAACTCTTCTCCCCAGCCTCATCCTCAACCCAGTCCTTCTCTCACTTACCTCGTTGTAGTGAATCTTCTCAGTTGCCCAAGCCTCCCCACTCTCCTCATACCACCCAGGCCTGGTAGTTGTACTGCCTTAACAGCTTGCCTGTGTCCATTTCTCTCTATTCCCCACTGTTGCTACCTGCATTCTGACCTTTGGTACCTGTCCCCAGGATTGCTACGACAGCCTTCCAACTGAGGCCCACCCCTTGAGTGTTGACACCCAATTCCTTAGCTACACTGCCATAATATACACCTGATCCTGTCATGACCTAGTGAGGACTTTTAGTGGCTTCCCAGGATAAGGTCTCAACCCCTAATACTTCTTTCAATATCCTCATGCCCCCATTGGCCCAACCCTGTCACGCATCTCATCCCCCGCCTTCTTTCCCTGCTCCTTCCCCACGCTCTATATAAGCGGCTGCTTGACGCAATAGAGTTTCTGCTTAAAAATAAATAAATAAATTAATTAATTAATTAAAAAATATATATATCCTCATGCCCCAGCTTCATGTGCTTCCTCCTTTCATGGACTTGGCTCCCACTGCCTAGATTCCGTCCCGTCCCTGTTCTGCTTAGAGGCCTTTGCCCGTGCTGTTTATTCTACATGGAACATCCTTCCCTCCCCTACCCCACCTGACACCATCCCCTTCACCTAGCATATTCCCATCCGGACTCAGTCAAGATGATCCCAAGTTTTGGGAAGCATTGTCTGACTTCGGGCCCCTTCCCCCTCAGGTTGAACCCATGCCCCTCTCATGTGCCCTGGCACTCGGAACTTAGCCCTAAGTAAGTACTCAACAGCTCTTTGCCACCTGTACCCACCTAACTCTCGCCCTAGACTGAATTCTCGGAGGATATGGGGATGTGTTGTACTTACCTCACTGGCACTGGACTCTAGATCTAATGTAGCAAAGACTCAGTCCCTGGTTGGGAAATTATTAGTGGTATTTGCTGCTAGACGTGCCAGGGCTGAGTGATTAGGGAATGAAGCAAACAGCATTTGGAATTGCTGATTCTCACCCATGTGTCTTGTCCTCACAGCCAGATGAAAATTCGCTGGACTTTTCCTCCTGTATGCTGCGGCCTGGGATTAAAAACGCTCAAGAACTTGCTTGTGGGGTGTGCCTCTTAAATGTGGACTCCAGGAGCCGAGTAAGTCACATAGCTTCCCCTTGCAGATGACAAAATGCTTCTCTGACATGACTTCTGAGGGACAGCCTCCTGACTCACTTCACTGCAAATTCGTGATGAGAGGTGGGATTTTCCTGAGTCCTGAAAGCTGACTGTAGGACACAGATCCATCCTTTCAAGAGGGCAGGGGGAAGCTGGAGGGAACGGGTACAGTTCTTCCCTAAGAAGCAGGCGGTTTGCACTGTGCCTGCAGCACCCTGTGTGTGGTGGGGCGGTAAAGAGCGAAGGTTAAACCTGGAAGGGCTTATTCAGAGGCAAGAGGCCCTGTTCGGGGAATTGCGTTGACCTTATGGTTTCAACATTATTTCAGAAAGAAGAGAAGCCTGCAGAAGAACGTCCTAAAAAAGTATGAACCAGTTACCACATTATCTCAGTGTCTCCATCTTAATTTTGAGTGTGGAAGGCAAACTGGGTGATTCTCTTGCCATCCTGAACTATTCATAAATCCTCTCCTGAGTCCTCTTTGTTGCCATAATGTTTGATTTAACCGGCGAACGTGGTCGTGTGGATCACTTCTGTCCTGTTTGCATGCACGTGTCTCATAACTGGCTTCTGGGATTGCTGTCCTTTTTCTCTGTAGTGAACAGGGTAACAGAATGAGCAACTTCTGGAAGGATGGAAGTTGTAGTGACACACAGAATGAGAGCAAAGTGCTTCGGGATTTTAGCTGCTAACAGAAAACAAATTGTTGGGGTAGAGTTTTGTTTGTCATGCTTTAGGAAACTAACCCTAGGAAGTGGTGGTTAAGACTTGGACTACTTTTCTCTGGCTGACTGGTGTTTGCTTATAAGAACTACTCATCTGGAAATAATTCTTATATGTTTAATGTCCATATATTTAGGGTTTCTTTTTCACAAACTATACCTGTTTGACTTTTTTTCTTTTTTTGCAGTTTTTGGCCGGGGCTGGATTTGAACCCGCCACTTCTGGCATATGGGGCCTCCTTTGAAACACCTACCTGTTTGACTTTTAATCATGTAAATTTAGTTACCAGTTCCCAATGGCATTAGACCCAAAGAGTTGTCTATTATTTTCTCTTGTAATTTTTTTGGGGGGATGGAAATCAGCCACAGATGTCTAAAGGATTAACAGGTTATAGTCAGGTGCCAGCCTTAGGAGGAGGGCTTCCTTTACCACAGTCAGGAATTAAAAATTACCCACAGCCTTGGTTACTTTAGTTCCCCGTGTCATCATCCCTCCTGTCCTTCCCATAACTTCCATCTGGCTTGTCTATGAAAGACTTGGCCTTCTTTTGCTGAAATTGGGTCTAGTGGGAACAGTTGTTGTACCTTTAATTAGCAGTGAAACACTTTCTCACTTGAATTCCTGTAGCCACCTGCTTACCTTTTGTATGTGTGTCACTTTGGCCTCAGCCTCCGTGACCTCGAGAGGTGTTCGTGTGGGGTTACTGAAAAGCTCTTAGATGCAGAAAAAGCCTGACTTGTCCCACATCTCTGTTTATTTCTGGCAGGCATTCAACTCAGAAACAGACAGTTTCAAGCTGGCATATGGAGGACACCAGTACCATGCCAGCTGTGCCAACTTCTGGATCAACTGTGTTGAACCAAAACCTCCTGGCCTCATCCTGCCTGATTTGCTCTGAAAAGCCTCCTCTGTGAAGACCAGTTTTTTTTTTCTGTCATACCCCAGGAGGTGACAGGGACCAATAAACAGAATTTGAGTACTGTAAAGTTCATGTCCACAAATGTGTATGAAGAATTCCCCAAGAGGTGGGTTGGGGGGCACTGTGGAGGGCCCCGTCTTTCCTACAGAGCTTCTGGCCCCTCATTCCCGCTGCTAGGTACTTTGACAGGTACTGGAGTGAAATGGCCCTGTCTAAACCCCACGTGGCGCTGCAAGTTTGCTCACTTACCTCTTATTTCTCTTAAAAAATACTTTAAAATATGGACCACAGTTTTCTTTGTCTAAGGAATAATGTGCTGCTGCAGAATTGAAACTGTGAAGAATCAACATTTGAAGACTATTGTGGGCCTGGAATTGCCACGACTGTTTTGAGCCAGTGCTTATTTATTTCTAAAACGCTTTCGTCCTGTGAAATGGAATGGGTTTATCCACATTTAGTTTGTGAATATCTGCAATGAATAAAAAGGGGAAATTGTGATTAGACTGATGCTCTGCCTTTTCATAGAGCAGATTCTGCTCATCTCCACTGAACAATGGCAGGCAGGGAAGGGTAAATTTTAACAACTTTGCTGTCACAGCTGAACCAATTCTTTGCTCCTTTTCTTCCTTTCTAAAACTGTCAACTCTCCAAAAGACTTTTCCCCAAAACATGCCTGGGCATTTTGCAGTGGTGAAGAACATTCGTTTTGACAAGACACCCAAATCCTGTGTCTCAAGATGAATATCCCTCCCCTTGGGAACCTTCACTGAAAACCCGTTTTGCCTCACACAAAGGCTGGAACATGGATCTCACACAAGACTTGGAAAGGCAGTGGAATGAAATCTCTTTGCAGTGGCCTCTCTCCAAATTTCCAGAGATACTGTACAGGGACCAACACTGCCTGACTTAGAAGTGTCATAATAAAGACCTGAAAATTAATTCAGGGGGAAAATGTGCCGTTCCCAGCCTACTGCGAACAGTACGATGTGTATTTATGGTAAAGATTCATGACTGAGAAGCAGTGGAAGGAAATTGTCCAGAAACAGCACTGAATTTGAGAAGGAAAAGGCTCATGCTTCTGGTATAGGGAATTGTCTTTGCCATTTAAACTGAATGCATTAAAATTGGGGGGAAAAGCCAAGTGGCTAAAGGCTGTATTTTTCTTAGGAAGAACATACTGTTCTAGGACACACATTTCTCTGATCGCTGATTATGTGCTTTATGGAGAAATTCTAAATCTTGTATGCTTCATTTTGCATGACTTGGGCTTTCTGACCTAGACTTAGTTTTTATTTTTAAACTGAAAAGGTTGCTTTAGTCTATATAATTGCTGCTTTTACATAATTAGGAGTTTGTTTTCTCCTCTCAGGACAAGTTCTGTCTTGTTCCTTGTTACACCTCATACACTTTCTCCAAGAAAGGTGTGGAAGATTTTCCATTAAACAGCTGTTGATGAGGCTTCTGCTCTGCCTTGCTGTACACGGGAAGGCACAGAGCAGCGCTGATGAGCTCCCTCTGCTGTTCTCATTTGCTCCACAGGATACCTTCTCCAGCTGCTAATGACTGAGGCAGCTGCTTCTGAATTGTCCCCTGTGGAGCTTTTGCCCTCCATAGAGCTAAGTGGTGTTAGTAATATCCACAGGTGGGCCAGTCTTCAGGCCCCCGCCTGAGGCCTCTGCTCCGCTTCAGCCTGGGCAGCACAGGTATTTCAACATGGCACCAGGACTCAAACAGGCTTCTGATCAATCTTAGAAATCCCATTACAGAACCATGATAAAAGAATCCACTTTTGCTTCCCAGTTTGACAGAATTTATACTGCTGAAACATGTTTTGGACATGCCATTTGAACTATTTTTCTGTCACAGTGGTCTGTATCAGTGACTTTTTGCAGTTTTTGCCCAGGGCCGGGTTTGAACCCGCCTCCTCTGGTATGTGGGGCAGGCGCCCTACTCTTTTGAGCCACAGGCATCGCCCATCAGTGACATTTTTAAAAGGAAGCTTACCTGTTAACCCAATTGGTTTCTATTCCTAGATAAATTCCAGAATGTCTCAGATAAAATTCCTAAGTACAGTCACACCTTCCTTACCAAGTATGATAGGCTTAGTAACTCCTGAGGAAAATTCAGCAGACATCAACAAAAAGACTTGGCTGTGAAAAGTATCCACTACCTTTAATGTCTGTTTTAGTACTTGAAACACTTAATTAGCCGCTACCAATAAGGATTTTGGGGAGTCTGGAGTACCACTGTGCCGCTTTTCTTTATTCATACACTTTTATTACAATGACTCAACATTGCTTTCAGCGTCAGCTCAGCTCTTCTGTTAGCCGGGAGCCCAGTGTCCTTGGAAACCGTAGCCAAGGTTACTTACTTCCATACTGTGTATTGTGTCAGACAGCTTCACCCCCACTGCTTGAATGGCGATTAATAAGCACTTTCTTGGTATTGTGTTTTGCCTTTAAAATTGTTATGACTTAAGTGTGTAATTTTTGTATGGACATGCTTGAGATAGAAGAGGTGCGTGGGGTGTTGGGATATTTTCCATGCTTTGTTTTTCCTGTGGCTGCTGGTTGGCCTTCCCCAGGAGCTGTGCATCTTCAACTATTTGAATATTTTGTGTACATATATGTATTTTGAAGGTTCAGTCTTAAAGATGTCTTCCCCCTTGCCTATTAGTGTGTTCTCAAGCTTTCAAAGATGACAGGGGCCCCATATCACAGAGATTTGAAATGCTTGCTCTGCCCAGGGGACCACTACAAAAAATTCCCCTTAACACCTCAAACACCTTTCTCCGTGACTGGCTAATGAATTCTGACATTTTCAGAGACATTTGCCATTCAGAGGGAGCATTATAGCCTGCTGTAGACCATTTCAGGATATATCGAAATTCAAGGCAAGATGTGTTTGTTTGGCCTGTGGTTGTTTGGTTACTTAGTATTTTCTTTGTTAAAGTGTGCACCAAATAATAATACTGATAAGCCCTCTCCTTGCGAGGTCAAGCAGAGGAAATAAAGCTTAAGTGAAATAGCTCTTGGCTGAAAAATGCCACTTTACACTTTTCTAACAAAATATCATAACAAAATTTTTACCTACATTATAGGTTGAAGTGACTATAGTGTAAATGGCTAAAAAGTATTCATGTGTGATGTCTGATTATTCTGTAGCTGTGGGTCCCCAGTGAAATGGGTTGTCTTGTCTTGCATGTGATGTGGAATTTGATCTTGTACTTTCAAAGACGACGTGGTTGTTTTTTGTTTATATTTTAATAAACAATTGCCCTGACATGTTCAGACATTATAAAGCTTAACCTCTAAAATACTTGCAGGGTCTGTTCTGAAATAACTACTTGTTAAACTACACTGATGGTAAAACACAAGTCTAGGAGAATGTCACACTTTCTCTGTTGGTCTGTCTTTGCTGGGTTAAGATTTCACATAGATGCACTTAAATGAGTAAGGTGTCAGGGTTCCCAAGTTCTAAGAACACTCTAAGCTACATCCCAATAGTGCCGTTTGGCAGGATTTCTAAAAGGATATTTTCTGGGCAGTGTCTGCGGGATCAAAGGGGTGGGGTGCCGGCCCCATATACCGGCGGTGGTGGGTTCAAACCCAGCCCCTGGCCAAAAAAAAGAAAGGATATTTTCTTTAATTACCAAGAACATGTCACCAGGTATTGTCTTACAATAGTACAGTGATTACTTTGGGGCTCTTATTCAGAGATCAACAGACTTCAAAGATGATTTCATACTAAAGAAGCCATAACCTCCCTGGATTATTTTGTGCATTGTTTTTTGATCATATGCTAACATTTGTTGGTTCCTCTGATTTCCCATAGACACTATTAACAGTAGTTCATTTTATTTTTTTCTATTTAGACAATAATGATGCATGTTTAAGAGTGGGCAAGTGGCATAAAACAAGAAAAGGTAAAGATGGAAAATCATTGCTACAAACCAGGTAAAATCTGAAGATAGAATTTGTCTAAAGTAGAACCTCTGTAAGTTGACCACCCAAGGGACTGTAACAAACTGGTCAACACACGGAGGTGGTCGACATAGGAACTGGGCCTACTGTAGGATACATACATGTGGCGCATGTCCGGTCTTTGAAAATTGGGACAACTTAAGGAGGTGGTCAACTAGGCCAAAAAAAAATCTAAGAAATAGTTGCACTGATAAGTTACAGTCTACCTGACCAATGACATAAAATAAAGCAGTGCTGTGACAATGGTCCTCATTGTCTGGACAGACTTCCAGGCAGCTCTCCTATTTGAAAGTAAGGGGCAATCTGGTAAACACCAGCTGTTTCCCAGGAGTGGAACAGAAAAGAGCTCGTTAAGCTTCTACCACATCCCTGATGAGTTGTGCTGTCAAATTTATTAGAATCAGCAAACTAGGTGACATTTCCAAAGTTAAACAAAGGAAGCCATTGTTATTTGCTCATAACTTACATTGAGGGTTGGGTTAGGGCATTCCTGCATGTGTTAATAGGCAGAGGCAAACCTTTTATTAAAAACCAATTCCTTTGAGGGAGGATTCACTGATTTGGTGCACTTAACAAGAGAAAACGGAAAACAACACCTTTTATCAGAGGGTTTCCATTGTTGTAAATGATACAGCTACCCTTTGCATGAATGAATGTGAAATATGATTCGGCTTGAGATGTCTTATTTTAAGTAGCTTCATAATTGTCACAAGAGCCACATTTTAGCACGTTAGCTATAGCATCTTCCATCAACATACACCTTGAAATCAATTAGTAAAAATTTTAATTTAAGCAGATATATTTATTAAAAATAATGTTAATATCTTGGGCACATTGATTCCAAGAGGGCTTTTGCAGCAGATTTCATTACAATTACTTAACAGCTAAATAATAAAGGTTTATTTATTTAAACTTACAGAGTTACTAAATAATAGACGAGAAAAGAAAGACTAGGGCTAATCCAATAGAGACTGAAGCTGGTATCATTCTTCCCTAAGCATCTGTTTGGTCAGCAGCCGTGGGCAAAGCTTGTCTCTAAAGGGTTAATCAGGGCCCAAAATAATTTTTGCACTGAGCTCCTGCTGCACCTATCATGGTGGCAGAAGGTATGGGATTCAGAATAGAGCAGAACCAGTTTATTAAACTGTTCAAATTGTTAAAAATGATTAAAAGCCAGTTCAAGATTTTCATAAACACTATTCCAAAATGTTAGTTTTAAAAATGTTACTAGCAATGTATGCAGTCCCCGTAAGTCCCTCCCGCCCCTCCCTATCTCTTAAAATAAACTTGAATACCCAGTGTAAAAAACACTTGAGGGAAAACCAAAAGTCAACCATTTGAGAAGAAAGGTGAAAAGGGGAACAGACGGTGTGTAGCAGATGCTGGCACTGCTTAAGGGCTGCTGATGCAGGCTTTGGTGGCATTAGATCCCCCAGTAAGGCATCAGGTGTCGGGACTCCTTCTCATAAACGTCTGGGACTATGCCATAAGGTGTCTGTACCATTTTAACTGTCGACTTCCCAAAGAGCTGGCGCTCGTAGTCTATCAGCTGCCTCCAGAAGCCTACGTTGGGCCTGATGACAGGCCTCCGGGCTTTCACCCAGTTGTACGCCTCCAACAGGCACACGTTGTGGAATTTCATCAGGTATGCAATGCAGAGAGTGGCTGAGCGGCTCACCCCTGCAGCACAGTGCACCAAGGTGGCCCCATGCTTCCTGCTCACACTGTGGATCTTGTCAGCCACAGTGTCAAAGTACAGTCCAATGGGGGCGTGAGGCATGTCAGCCAGAGGCACTTTAACATACTCAAATTGGGGCCAGTTGAAATTGGGGATCTCAATGGTAGCATTAACAACGCAGGTGATGCCACGAGCCTGAAGGAGGTGCCGATTGGAGGCCACACTGCCTCTGCCCAGGAAGAGCGAGGAGGTGATTTGGGCAATGCCTCCTATGTCTCCCTCGGAAATCATACGAGGGGCCATGAGAGTCCTTGGTAGCGTGCTGTGACCTCTGGAGCTCATGAAGACGCCAGCAATCACACTTGCATCGTTGGGGGCAAGACCAAAGTGTGTTGTTTTCTTCCTCCAAGGAATCCAAAATAATCTTTCTCCTGCAAAATACAGGTTATCTGTCAGTACTTTATTATTTTTTATTTATTAATTTTTTTAAAGGCAAGGTCTTGTTCTGTCACTCAGGCTGGGGTGTAATGGTGCAATCATAGCTCAGCTTCCTGGAACCTCAAACTCCTGGGCTCAAGCAAGATCCTGCCCCAGCCTCTGGAGTGGCACAGTCATATGCCACCATGCCCAGCTTTTGTCAGTACTGTAAATGCTATTGGTTTATCCTAGCCTTCTATGGTGTTTGTGGAATGGAAGGTAAAAGGATTAGAATTATTTGTTATAACAGAGTACATTGTTTCAAAGATATGAACAAATCATTTTCTATCAAGTTAGCAGGAACAGTAGCCTAAGACACCATGTAAAATCAATGTAAAACTCAGCTCTGTAATGATTATCAACACACACACACACACAGAAAATACTCAAAGTGGAAATAGTCATCTATTATCCTGTGTTTGGAAAAGTTAAAGACAGAAACATGCTCACCTGGTTCTTGCAGGAAAATTGCTCTTACTGGAATGGGATTCCTTGGTGATCAGGAAGAAATCAGAAATTCCGATTCCCCCCACAGCCACGTCTTTCCCCACTCTTGTCTACTTCTACTTCCACAACCTGTATTCTCCTAAACCTAATTCTAGGCACAGCCATCTTACAAAGGCATGAAAGTGATCTCACCTTAATTTAATGAACTGCCTTTATGAACTAAAAAGAAAATGAATTGGATCACATGCAGAAATGTCAGATCACTTTAGCCTCCTGTTATTTAAAAGCAGCTATTTCCCATCATATTTGTGAGATGTGAATACTTTATTTTTTTTTCATGTGAATACTTATTTATTTATTTATTTAGGTATTTTTAATTTCAACTTGCTTGTACATTCTTCTTTGTTTGAAGTACACTTTTTTGTTGTTCATTTTCTTCTTCCTCTGGAGATGCTCTTTCCGTTGCCTCCCCAGTAGCTGGGATTACAGACGCCCACCACAACATCCAGTTGTTTTTGATGTTAAGTAGAGACGGGGTCTTACTCTGGCTCACTGCTGCTCATACTGGTCTCGAACCTCTGAGCTCAGGCAATCCACCCGCCTTGGCCTCCCACAGTGCTGAGACTACAGCCGTGAGCCACCACGCCCGGCCTCATGTGAATACTTTAGAAATCCAATTAGCTTTGGGTAGCTTGTACTTTGGCATTTCCCAGGAAATAATTCCAGGTAATCTGAAGGCCATGGCTTAAAAGTATACTCCTACAAGTTAAAAGAGCACACTTTACCTGACCTGGACTTGGATGTAGCTAAATGATAACTTTATCTTCCTCTGATCTTAATTCTAAGCTCCAAGCTGAATCCCACTGGCTTTCGTTTAATATTTGAAGATCCATATTCTCTCATTAGTGCAGTGTTTACTATAAAATGTCTATATATGTTAGTAACACTAGAAAAGGAAGCTCTTGGTTTCCTGAGATTTTAGACACATCAATTCCTCTCATCAAAATCACACTGGTTGACCGTCTGTGCCTAGTGGGAAGTGTGCTCACACGCACCCAGGGCACCATCAGGAAGCCAGAAGTGATTTCAGTCAGACAAGAACATCCCCAGGCTCCACAGCCAGCCAGTGCTGGGGCTACTCACTTGCTCAAGAGTCTAGTGTACACGGGAGCACTCAGTCTGAATCCAGAAAGTCCTAAGAGTAGTGCTGGTTACAATGGATACAAACCAGATCTGCAGAAAGACAGAGACAAGGATGTGGCCAATCAGGAAGTTCAGAAGGATTCCGCATGGGTTTTTCTTTACTTTTTTTTTTTTTTTCGCAATTTTTGGCCGGGGCCGGGTTTGAACCTGCCACCTCTGGCATATGGAGTCGATGCCCTACTCCTTTGAGCCATAGGTGCTGTCCTCCTCATGGGTTTTTAATACTAAACCAGGGCTGGGCATGGAAGCTTGTGCCTGTAATCCTTGCACTTGTGAGGCTGCGGCAGGTAGACTGCCTGAGCTCATGGGTTCAAGACCACCCTGAGCCAGAGCAAGACCTCGTCTCAAAAAATTGCCAGGCATTGTGGCAGGCACCTAGTCCCAGCTAGTTGGGAGGCTGAGGCAAGAGAATCTCTTGAGCCCAAGAGTTTGAGGATTGCTGTGAGCTATGACGCCACAGCACTCTACCGAAGGCAACAAAGTGAGACTCTGTCTCAAAGAAAAAAAAATAATAAACCTGGTTTGACTGAAATAGATCTACAAAGCAGAAGGTACACTAAATACTTCTTGTGTACATTTAAGAAATGTACCAGTAAGAACTATAATCAACCTCAAGCCAAGCATGATGGCATGAGCCTGCAATCCTGTAATGGGAGGCTGAGGTGGAAACATAGCTAGAGCCCAGGAGTTTGAAGGCATCCTGGACAACACAGCAAGACCCTGTCTCTAAAACAAAACAACAACAAAAAGCAACTTCAGTCTCAGCTTTTCCTCAATGACACATAACCCCACGGTGTGACAAATGTTAAGTATAGTTTTGGCAATTACAAAGACAAATCCCCTTTTGAGAGGAGGAAATTCAGAGACCATGACATCTGAGTAAAAATGTAAAGTACTGCAGAGTACTTACTGGGCCATAAAGTCCAACACTGAGCTAGAATCTCTTCCATGTACATCACAGTCGCCCCAGCAGTGTGAAGCACTAGACCAGACACCACAGTGGGCACAAAAGCTATGCAAAATGCAGTGAAGGCAAGACAAGCAGCCGTGTGACTATAATATGATGGAGGAGAGGTTTACCAGGGGAGAAGTCTAAGTCTGCTGCCAGTGCACGTGGCCAGGAGGGGTAACATTGCACATGGCCCTGAGGATGTGGCTACAGGAGAGCAATCTGATATTTTCTTTCATTTTCCTTTTCTATGGTGGCCCTCCTATTTTATTCATTTATGTAATAATATGATGAGCATTGTGAACATCATTAAAAATGTGTTTTTCTTCCACCACTTCTCCTGCCTTTCCCAGGTAATCATCACACTTAATTTTTGGTCCAGGCAAGGTGGCTCATGCCTGTAATCACAGCACTAAGAGAAGCTGAGGCAGAAGGATCTCTTGAGCTCAAGAAGTTTGAGACTGCAGTAAGCTATCATCACACCACTTCACTCCAGCCTGGGCAACAAACCAAGACCCTGTCTCTAAAAAAAAATAATTCTGGCCAGGCATGGTGGCTCACCCCTGTAATCCTAGCACTCTGGGAGGCTGAGGCCGGTGGATTGCTTAGCTCACAAATTCAAGACCAGGATGAGCAAAAGGGAGACCCCGTCTCTACTAAAAATAGAAAAACTGAGGCAAGAGGATTGTTTTGAGTTAGAGGTTGCTGTGAGCTATGACACCATAGCACTCTACTCAGGGTGACAGTTTGAGACTCCATCTCAAAAAAATAAAAATAAAAAAAAATATATATTTTTTGAGATAGAGACTCACTGTCACCCTGGGTAGAGTGCCATAGCATCACAGCTCACAGCAACCTCAAACTCTAGCGCTTGAGCAATCCCCTTGCATCAGCTTCCCAAGTAGCTGAGACTACAGGCATTCGCCACAATGCCCAGCTAGTTTTTCTATTTTTCGTAGAGATGGGGTCTCACTCTTACTCAGGCTTCTCTTGAACTCCTGAGCTCAGGCAATCCACCTGTCATAGCCTCCCAGAGCACCAGGATACAGGCATGAGCCACCGTGCCTGGCCCTACGTTAGTTTCTTTTTTTTCTTTTTTCTTATGAAAAGTTTAAAAATAGTTATAGTATTACAAGGCAATTGTTCTCAAACTTGAGCATGGATTGGAATCACGCAGAGGGCTTGTTAAACCAGATTGCTGGGCCCTCACCCTAGAGTTTCTGATTCAGTAGTCCTGTAGTGGGGATTGTGAATTTGCATGTCCCAGGTGACGGGTGCTACTGCTGGTCAGGGGACACACTTCAATTCAATGCAGAGCTGAATGCTATGGGAATACACCGTATAGTCCCCTCCTTCAGGACTGAGGCATGCAGGGCGCTGGTGCTGACAGCTCACGAGTCCCTCCCAGAAATTGCCTGCGTCTGAAGGGAGCTGCCTCACCCAATGTTGCATGCCTCTTTTGGAATCCACATCTGATGACTGACTAATGCTGCAGGGGTACAGAGAGGTATACAGGTGACACTCCATCATGAGAAGGAACAAGGGAACAGTCACATAAGGCTGTGTGTGTGTGTGCGTGTGTGTGCGTGTGCGCGCGCGTGCACTGGATGTAAAATATACACAAGCCAGAAACTTTCCTACAGCACAGCAAAGTCTCCTGCCACTTCCTAGTCTTTGCCTGGCAGAATCCTACTAGTTTACAAAGCAAAGTCACTGTGGTAATAAGCACAAAATTAGGCCTTCAAACTGCTTATTTCAAACTCTCTACAATGTGGAAACTCTGGAAGATGCTAATCAAATTTCCAAGTAGGTTATCCTGTTGCCTGATTTTTATTTTTTTTTTTACTCATGCTCAAGTAAAGATTATTGTTGTCTATTTAAGGAAGACTCAGCCTTGTGTCTGGGAAGCCCCCAGCCCGCTGAGGCAGGGTGCCAGGCACATCGTGGGCCCAGCTTACTCTGCTCACTCTCATTCGTTCGGCAGTGGTAGGGTACTTGGTACTGCAGGGCAAACAGATTGTGAGCCCTTGGGGCAGAATCCAAGTGAGACAGACACGATGCTCCATCCCTGCTGCTGCTAGTCAATCTGCCAGTAAACCTACTTAAAATGCCAAAGCTGGTCCAAAGTTTCAGAAAACACCTCCTGCCAGAGCACTCAAGAGGGCACAGATGCTACATAGATGCTCCTTTGGCATAACACACCTGAAGCCCTTCACATACTGGAAAGTGCAAGGTTCAGAAAGGGTGAGATGACTTCAACTTGAGAAGACAAGTAAAACCAGGAAGGGATCCAAGGTATCCAGACTTCCAGCTCAAGACCACACACTGCCTCTCAGCATGACTGTGCAGGGGGGCTATGTTCTCATCACCTCCTTACAGCACTCTAACACCACCAGCCAGCACCTGCAGTGAACAAAGGGGGTCTTGGATCTGCACTAGAAGAACATGTTCAAATGCTACTAAAAAAGACTGGGCCCAGGATGGGCTGGGCTGCTCCAGTTTCACCTTGAGCCGGAGCAGGGACTACTGCCGTAGCCTGGTACGCCATTCAGTGCACAGAAAGCCTCCCGAAGGCAGCACGACCTCAGCAAGTAGTAGTCCCAGAGTAGGTACAATGAGAAGCCCTACTTTGGTCCAGTTCTAAGATTAGCAGAACCTGATCCTAAAGAATAAAAAACCCCATGGGTATTACATCATAGATGCGTGCAAATCAACTCAGTAAACGTGTCCTGGAAGATAGGGAGAGGAGATCTGTCAGGAGAGCTTGACCCATATTCGAGGGATCAAAAGGTACATGGTGCTTTAAGTGAACACACCAGCCCACTGAACGACACTGGACTGGTGTCTGGCATGGGGATGACCAGAGAGAATGCAGAAGACGGTGCAGGTCGCTGTCCATGGTGTTCAACTTGGCCTTAACTTGCTCTGCCAACTGCACTTACTTGTTGGAGAAAAAACTGGCTTTCTGGCCAGGGATTAGGGGTGGAATGCCACTAAGGAGAGAGAGGAGGAGCTATCCCAAACCCACCCCGGAGAATTTTGGGGGTTTTTTTAAGGAGTTATAAGGAACTTGTCAGATGATGTTGTTCTCTTTGAATAATAACCATCAAGCACTAAATACTAAACAAAGTGCAGAATTAGTATCTTCCCAGTGGGCCTGTAATCTCAATAATGCATAAGCCAGTAACAACGGATTGCTCCCTGTGCGGAAGAGCCCCTGGGATGCGGGCACAGCCCTGCGGTTAGCACTGGCATCTGCGCCTGCAGCCATGGTGACCATCACACAGAATCGCTACCTGGGCTCATGGCCTAGTCTGAGCATCCTAAAACAATGAAAGCCGCTTTTCTTCTTTTAAAAATGATGACAACCACTAGAATCAGCATTTACAGAACTGACATTCTATCTAACTCTTTATCTGCTGCTTTTTCTTCTTATGTTGAACAAACAGAAAACGGCCACAATGGTTCCAGAGATGACTGTGTAAAATGATCTGACTAAAATATTTTTAGCTTTAGGAATTTCAGAGGGTCAGAGTACAAACTGCAGGCCTACAGCGCTACTTTTTTATACTTGAAAAGCTTATATAAGGCCAAGTGTGGTGGCTCATGCCTGCAATCCTAGCACTCCAGGAGGCTGAGGCAGGAAGATTGCTTAAGCCCAGGAGTTTCAGGATGCAGTGAGCTACAGGGATGCCACTGCACTCCAGCCTGGCCAACAGAGTGAGATTCTGAATCAAAGGAAGGACAGGAGGGAAGGAGTAAGGAAAATTTACATATTAAAGTAAATGTGCACCTAGTTTTAATTTAAAAAACCCTTCAAGTCACTCTTTTTAAACAGAAGCATTTTAGCCTATACTGTCATAACATAAATACTTTTCTCATTCATTATTAAATCGGAAATGCATTTAAAAGTTAAAACATACAAATAAAAGCTTGAATATTTAATAAATAGTAAAATAAGTATTATTTTTTACAAATAAATAAAAATAAAACCACAATGTGGCAATCTTCCATTAATGTAAAATAACTTTCTGATAAAATATTAAAAATAAAATTTAAACAATGAGTTATATTCATATCAAAGTAAAATGAAGTGAAAGATGTTCACATATTGCTCTCAGTCACCTGGAAAGATTTAGCAATTTGGCTAAAACACCTCAACATCTTCTACTTACATTTGGAGGAGGGGGTGTTTTTCTTTTCCCACCATGTTAATTCACTAATATGATAGTATTCTGGGAGGCTGGGCACTCCCAGAGTGCTAGCATTACATGGCTCCCCTGGGAGGCCAAGGTGGATGGAGTGCCTGAACTCACAGTTTCAAAACCAGCCTGACCAAGAGCAAGGGCAAACCCTGTCTCTAAAAAAAAAAAAAAAAAAATTGGCTGGGCACAGTGGCTCATGCCTGTAATCCCAGCACTTGGGAGGCTGAGGTGGGTGGATTGCCTGAGCTCACAGGGTTAAGACCAGCCTGAGCTAGAGCGAGACCCTGTCTCTAAAAATAGCCAGGTGTTGTGGCGGGCACCTTTAGTTCCAGCTACTAGGGAGGTTGAGGCAAGAGAATTGCTTTGAGGTTGCTGTGAACTATGATGCCACGGCATTCTACCGAGGGCAACAAAGCAAGACTCTTGTCTCAAAAAAAAAAAAAAAAAAGTCTTCTGGGATGAGGATAAACACACACAATACACATGAAGCTAAAGACAGAGTTATTTATCATTCTGGTTCAGCCACAAATACTCCCCCAATGTAACACACAGCTGTAGAGCAACTGCTTACATTAGTCGTGCCCAGGCTGACTGTCTTGATGTTTGTGTGTGGACCATCAGCCCATCACCGCTGTGTATGCTGAGCCTAAAAGGAGCCAGTCACGCCAGGTGCTGCAAGATGCTAGCCAGCTGCTGGATGTGGAATACACTGCAGTCCAAAGAAGAAGATGGGCAGTCCACTTGGTGAGACCAGGGCAAACATGGCAATGTCATGACACAGAGACACCGACTTCAAGAAGTTTAATTTTATATGATAAATCCAGCAGATTCTCCACGTCAAAAATAAAGAGTCAAATAGGAAGGAGAGACTATCAATCACCAGAAAAGGT
Organism: Loris lydekkerianus; assembly: GCA_963574355.1. Taxonomy (NCBI): domain Eukaryota; kingdom Metazoa; phylum Chordata; class Mammalia; order Primates; family Lorisidae; genus Loris; species Loris lydekkerianus. The sequence continues at coordinate 74,383 of CAUYPK010041274.1, forward strand.
AAAAAAAAAAAAAAAAAAAAAAACTACCTTCATTCGCGTACCATGGGACAGTCTATTCACACTGGAATTGAATTTCCTGAATTTGGTCCTCACCTACCTCATTGCTTAAATTACTTACCACTCACCGACACAACAGTATTTTACTGTTCTATGTTCAAAACTATGCTAAGTGCTGCTGTGGACAGGTGTAGAATGTATCTGCCAGAGATGGCCACAGCAATATCTCCCATCCCACGTGGTGTGCTTACAATCTTGACACCCCTGCCATTCAGCAGTAGGGCTGATATCCCTTCTCTTTGAACCTGGAGAAAGCGCTGTGACTGCCTCAACCAGAAGAATACAGTAGAAATGATGCTTCTGAGGCTAGATTATAAACATGTCTCATACTTCCATCTGGTTCTCTTGGGACCTGCTCTGGGAAACCAGCTGCCATGCTGTGAGGAGGCCCAAATATGCCCAACAGAGCTACCACATGAAGAGGCCATATTTGGATGTCCCAGCCAACAGTCCAGCTGAGGTCCCAGCTGACAGCCCAGATCAACCACTAGGTATGTGAGAAGAGATGTTTCAATCTGATTCTAGCTCCTAGCCATCAAGGTATCCTCGGGCTTTAAATCTCCTAGCTGAGGCCCCAGATATTATGAAGCCAAAACAAGTTGTTCCCGCTATGTGAGGTCCAAATTCCTGACCTACAGGAATCTTCAGTTATTTTACACCAGTGATTTTTAGAATTGTTATGCAGCAATGGAAATTATAATAGAGATAGTAAGGTGCAACAGAACATAGCCCTGTCCTAGGATTTTTTTTTTTTAACCTGTACTTAGATTTTATCACCTTAAAAAGATAATACAGGTTTGGCGCCTATGGTTCAAGCAGTTAAGGCACCAGCCACATACACCTGAGCTGGTGGGTTCGAATCCAGCCCAGGCCTGCCAAACAACATAAAGGCTGCAACCAAAAAATAGCGGGGCGTTGTGGTGGGTGCCTATAGTCCCAGCTGCTTGGGAGGTGGAGGCAGGAGAATCGCTTGAGCCCGAGAGTTGGAGGTTGCTGTGAGCTGTGATGTCACAGCACTCTACCCAGGGCAACAGCTTGAAGTTCTGTCTCAAAAAAAAAAAAAAAGAAGAAAAAAAAAAGATAATACAGGCCAAGTGAGGTGGCTCATGCAAGAGGCCAAGGCGGATGGATTGCTTGGGTTCTGGAGTTCTAGACCAGCCTAAGCTAGAGTGACACTCCATCTCTATTTAAAATAGAAAAAACTGGAGTGGTGTGTGTGGCTCAAAGGAGTAGGGCACTGGCCCCATATACTGAAGGTGGCGGGTTCAAACCCTGCCCCGGCCCAAAACCGAAAAAAAAAAAAAAAAAAAAAAAAAAAAAACAGAAAAAACTAGCTGGGTGCTATGGTAGGCACCTGTATTCCCAGCTACTCAGGAATCTGAGGCAAGAGGATCACTTGAGTCCAGGAGTTTTAGGTTGCTGTGAGCTGTGACACCATGGTGCTCTAGCCTGAGACAACAAAGTAAAACTCTATCTCAAAAAATAAAAAAAATAAAAAAATAAAAGGAGGTGGGGGCTCAGAGCCTGTAGCTCAGCGGCTAGGGCACCAGCCATATACTGGCGGGTATGAATTCAGCCCAGGCCTGCCAAACAACAATGACATCTACAACCAAAAATTAGTCGGGCATTGTGGTGGGCGCCTGTAGTCCCAGCTACTAGGGAGGCTGAGGCAGGAGAATCGCTTAAGCCCAAGAATTTGAGGTTGCTATGAGCTATGATGCCACAACACTCTACTGAGGGTGACAGCTTGAGAAAAAAAGATAACACACACATATAAAAACCACTGAATTAACAATAAGAGATAGACTAATGAAAAGTGAAACAAATGACTAGTGCAAACTGGATACTGTAGCACTGGAAAGAGAAGGCACAGGATCTAAGCAAATATACATAAAAACATCCAAGATGCTTGCCAGGCACAGTGGCTCACCCCTATAATCCTTGCATTCTGGGAGCCAAAGATGACCACTTGAGGTCAGGAGTTTGAGACCACCCTGAGCAAGAGCGAGACACCCCCCCCCCCCCACTAAAAACAGAAAAACTAACCCAATGTAGTGGCACATGCCTGTAGTCCCAGCTACTCAAGAGGCTGAGGCAGAAGGATCATTTGAGATTCCTGTGAGCTAGGTTGAGGCCACAGCAGGCACTTTATCTAGACTTGCTGACAAAGCAAGGTCTCCACAAAACAAAACAAAAAACAAAAAAAACAGGCAAGGTTCTGAAAACACTGAATTGTTTCTGGGGGAGGCATCTTTTTTTTTCTTTCTGAGACAGAGTCTCATTTTGTTGCCCTTGTTAGAGTGCTATAGTGTCACAGCTCACAGCAACCTCAAACTCTTGGGCTCAAGTGATCCTCCTGCTTCCGCCTCCCAAGTAGCTGGGACTACAGGCACCTGCCAGAACGCCTGGCTACTTTTAGAGACGGGGGTCTCACTCTTGCTCACATTGGTCTGGAACTCCTGAACTCAGGCAATCCGCCCACCTCAGCCTCCCAGAGTACTAGGATTACATATGCCTGATCTGGGAAGTGTCTTATACAGATTGGACTATCGTGTTTTTTCTCCAACCCATTCAGAATATGCTGCCATTCTTTTAAGAATGCCCTTATTTTTAGATTCTGAATGAAGACTACAAGCCCTTTTCTAGAAGCCCTTTGATATTCAAACAGTTTGACTCAAAGCCCAGCAGCATCAAAACCACCTTCAGGCTTGATAAACATGCAGAATGTTGCCTGTGGCTCAAGCGGCTAAGGTGCCAGCCACATACACCTGAGGTGGCAGGTTCGAATCCAGCCCAGGTCCGCCAAACGATGACGGCTACAACCAAAAAATAGCCAGGCGTTGTGGCAGGCGCCTGTAGTCCCAGCTACTTGGGAGGCTGAGGCAAAGGAATCACCTGAGCCCAACTCCTCCTTGAGGAGTTGGAGGTTGCTGTGAGCTGTGATGCTACAGCACTCTACCCAGGGCGACAGCTTGAGGACCTGTCTCAAAAAAAAAAAAAAAAAAAGCAGAATGTCAAGGCCCTATTCTAAGACCTATAGAATCAGATTCTGCCATTTAACAGCATCCCACGTGATCAATATACAAATTAAAAAAAAACACAAGTGTGTCATCTTGGAGCCTGTAGCACAGTGGTTACGGCGCCAGCCACATACACGGAGGCTAGCAGGTTCAAATCCAGCCCAGCCAGCTAAACAACGACAACTGCTGTAAAAAAAATAGTTGGCCCTTGTGGCAGGCGCCTGTTTACTCGCAGCTACTTGGGAGGCTGAGGCAAGAGAATCGTTTAAGCCCAAGAATTGGAGGTTGCTATGAGTTGTGATGCCACAGGACTCTACCAAGGGCGACAAAGTGAGACTCTGTCTCAAAAAAAAAAACAAAACCGTAAGTGGGCACCTATAGTCCCAGCTACTTGGGAAGCTGAGGCAGGAGGATCACTTGAACCCAGAGTTAAGAGGTTCCAGTAAGCTATGATCATGCTGCTGTGCTCTAAACTGGGTGACAGAATAAGATCCCATCTCTAAAAATTAATTTAAAATGTGGAGAAGTACTGCTCTCATTAATCTGCCCCATTCTGTCCTACTGGGCTTGCTAAAACAAACTCAAGGGCCTATTCTGTTCAAACAGTGTGAGCATACTCAGCCTATCATGGTCCAGTTCCATTCTTCTGTTGCAGTTCCCAGATGGGGAATCAAGGGTGAATGGAGCTTAAGAGGCTTTCACAGACTCTACATAGAAAATTAATAATCCCACTGGGAGTAGAACTCTCCTTCCATAAATTGTCTATTTGTTGATTAAACAATCTGACCACAACAAATCAACCCATCCAAAGACTACCAAAACATACATTTCATTGGGGGGGGGGGGGGAATAATAGCTGCACGCAGAAAGGAAAACACAAAAATAACAAACGGCGGATTGTGCTTTGTATCAATAATCTTGTAAATAAAAAATAAAAAACAAAAA
>CAUYPK010041279.1:0-24474 GCA_963574355.1 Loris lydekkerianus
CCCGGCCTGAAACTGCCTCTACCTAGATACAGCCAATGTGGTACCATGCCACTGGCCCGACCCTGTCACGCACCTCTTCCCCCGCCTTCTTTCCCTGCCCCTTCTCCACAATAAAAAATAAATAAATAAATAAATAAATAATAATAAATAAAATAATACAAAAAATAATAATAAAGCTGTTTTAAAAAAAAAAAAAAAATATATATATATATACTGATCTGTATCACCTATGGTGTTTTTGGCTTTCCTTCTCCATTTCTGTTTATCTGAGCTACGGTCATGGAACAAGGATTATACTTGATTTAGAATCTCTGGGTATAAATCTTATTTTCCCTTCTCATTCCTTGTGTTTTGGGCAAGCACAACCACTGTTGTAGTATCCCTGTTTATTCAATATCCTTTCCATGATAACATTTTATGAGTTTAGGAACCTGTGAGAGTCAATCCATTGTCTGCCACTTGGAATTAAGAGGGAGATCATTCAAGAGGGAAGTTTAGAGGGAATGAAAGTGTTTCCTGACAAAGAGGGTCCAGTCACCTCTCACCGTCAGTCAGGCAATATGCAGGTAAGGGGGTAGGTCCACCAAATTTCATTTGTCAGAAGGCTGGCGATTCTGGAGAACAGTGAGAGTTGCCTCTGTAAGACTGTTCTTTTCTTCCATTTCCAAATCACAGTTTTATACATGAAAATTCAAAGTAAAAACCATGTGAACCCTTATCTTAAATAATAAGCAGCATAAGGCATGACCCAAAATAACATTTAAAATTAAAAATTAATCTCCTAAATCAATTTTCCTAAACTACTCAAATGCTTTTAGGTAAAGCTGAATTTACAAAACAACAAAGTTGGGAGACCTGAGGTGAAAGTCAGGTAGGAACTAAACCCACCAGATCAGCTGCAGCCTGCTGGCCCTCTCCTGAATGGCTCCTTCTGATTTTCACCACATGTGCTCTCAAAAGGTGGGCTGAAAATTATCTCAATGGAAACCCACATTTAGAGGGTAGAAGAGAGAAAACTAAAAGAGAGTAGAGAACCAGAAGAGATGTAAACAAAAAATCACAGACATTAATAAAATATACAGTTACCAGAAAGGGATAAAAATCACTATTGTCTTTTTTTAAGTAGGTATCAAAATCAATCACATAGAAATAATCATTAAAAGTAGTGACAAATGTATCTGATGATCCTTGAGGAAAAACAGTTTTGGAAAGAGGTTGGGTAAAGAGAAGATACTAGATGTCGACAGGCCAAATTGCAACAAGCCTGATGACCTGGGAAATAAACACCTCTTCCATTTTTGAAAATTTGCTGCAATTTTTAAAAACTAATTGTAATCGGTGGCACCTGTGGCTCAAAGGAGTAAGGCACCAGCCCCATATGCTGGTGGCAGGTTCAAACCCAGCCCTGGCCAGAAAAAAAAAATTGTGATCCTATCCTAATACTTTGAACAAAATCCTTTACTTTCAAATGCAACCACAGTATTAAGCCAACAAGTATATTTCATGGAAAGATGGCAAACACAAACAGTTGAAACAATGGCATTATGTTATTATGTACCTATGATCCCTAAGATTTTCTTCCATAAAATTTTGACTGCAGAAAAGTTTCTAATGAGCAGCAGATGTTCTTTCACTGAAGCTTCTGTACCTTTCAAAGCCAATCAAGGAGATTAGTTTAAACAGAATCTTTCCTGCTGTACCTACACTGGTGGTCATCTCATTATATGAACAGGAGATAAGTACTCTGTTATTGCCCCCAGGATATCATTATTTTTAAATATGAGAAATTTAATGATAATAAGCTCTTTATTTCCCCTGAAATTCCACAGACCCACACAATCAGAAGATTCAGAATTTTCAGTTATTTACTTAAGAAAGAAAAGAAAACAACTTTTTGGTAATTGGAGAGCTCAGCTCTAAAGTCAAGCAGATACAAGTTTCAACATCAGCTAAAGCAATGCGGTAGGTAATTCTTCACTTTCTTTTTCCCAAACCTAGAAACACTAATTCATTCAAGCAGGAAACAGGGTGCTTTTTTTGTTTTTTCTTTGAAATAGATTGTACTTCTGCTTTTTTTTTCTTTTTGAGACAGGGAATCTGTCTACCTGGGTAGAGTGCTATGGCATCACCACAGCAACTTTAGACTCTTGGGCTCAAGAGATTCCCTTGCCTCAACTTTCTGAATTATTGGGACTACAAGCACCTGCTACAATGCCCAGCTAATTTTTGTATTATTCATAGAGATGGGGTCTTGTTCTTGCTCAAGAGATCCACCCACTTCAGCCTCCTTGAATGCTAGGATTACAAGCATAGCCATGGTACCTGTCCTGGATTAAAATTTATAACATCATAATTAAGATCTCTTTGTCTGGACCTTTGTCAGATCTGATTATTTTTCCAATTTATATGGAAAGATGTAGATTTGGACTTTGTATTTTTTTAAAAAGCTTATAGATTTTTATTTACTTGAAGTACTAGATTCAGAAATAAAATTTTAGGCAACTATTACTCTGTTTAAATAAAAAAGTGCATACCCTATTTTTTCTTTGTCCTTTACTGATCCTTTCTGCTCTCATCTCCTCAAGCTGTATGACATCATAATCGCTACAAGAGAAGTTTACAACCATCCAGTTACGATTCCTAGCATTTTTAATAAAACACTTTGAGAAATAGATATGAATATAGTTACTAGAAAAATTCATTCATATATATATATATAAATAAGATTTGCATATAATTTAAGTGTTTTCTGAATCTCAGAATAACCTTTTCCCTTATCGAACCCTGTAACATTATAAGTAATGAAGTCATAAATTTACTTATAACATTTACTTATAAATAACATTATAAGTAAATGAAGTCACTAAAAGGGTGTGTTCAATCAGACAAATAATTAACATATAGCATACTGGAAACTGAATGTATGCAAATAACTTTGTCCATGTTCTTTCTACAGTGCTACCTTGATTTTCTGTAAGCATGACACATGAAAAATAATCCAATAAAGTGCAACTGTACCTAGATTAAAGTACACACAAGGGACTGGAATAGGGCCTGGGATCCTCTCACGCATGGTAGCACCGGGACTGGACATTATCTGAAATGAGGGTCCATTTTTTCATCTGTTGCTGAGAGATAGATCTAAAATCTACCTTGTGGAGATTTGGTAGAATTAGGCATAATAATTCATGTAAAAGTGCTTTACAAGGTGCTTGGAACATAGTAATAAACAAATAATCAATGTTAGCTAGTAGCATAAGTAACAAGAGGATTGCTAACATTAGCTCATACATAAATGAAATTGATGGAGTTTGCTGCCTTCAAGGTCCCCGGGTTAAGAAGGTTGTTTGTGAACTTTTAACAGCTCAAACTGAAATTCTTGATCTGCCAGGAGCAAGCACTTTGGCAGATGTTCTGCCTTGCATTTTGAATATTTATGGGGTTTAAGTGTGACAATTAAAGGCTCCATATTCATCTGAGTGCCTAAAGTGAACATATTTGAAAAAGTCTATTTCTTTCTAAGACTTAAAATTGCAATCCAAGAATCTGTTGGTAGTGGGCCCCACTGTGGATTTATATTATGCGTTTATGATCCACGGATCTCAGTTTCCTCATATATCTAGATAAGAACCATTGCATGGTAATAACCCACGTTTTTACTATTATATTTTTAAAATATCAAAAATTAAGGTTAATCACTTTAAATAAACAAAATCTATGGCAAAGCTTGATAGTTCGAACACTGGGAGTTGGGGCCGCTCTGTTTTAAAAACAGATGGGTCCTCCCGCAGGGGCTGGTGCATGTGGACGCTGATGATGACATCGCACACACCAGGAGGGTATGAAACGAGTATTGCATACCTCACTGCTGCCTTTCCGGGGAGAGCAGGCAGGTCTGGAATAGTTGAGAGAGCAAGTAAAAGAAAAGGGGGTGGGTTTTTATTGCTGATAGTGCATGAGGCCAGGGGAAGGTTGTCGTGCAAGGGAAGGAGCTTACGTGGTGGGATCAATGCCAGAAGGAGGAGCACCCAGGCTTTCTTAACAGCTTGCCCAGAGCTGCAGAAAAAGGGGAAGAAGTAGGGTGGGCTTAAAAGCTATCAGCAGGCAAACATCAAAAAATGAGGAAAGCTGCTTTTTTACACGGCGTGTATGGCGCTGCGCCATCCCTCTCGGCTACTCTCAGCAGTGAGCCACTTTCTGGTTATGCTAACCCTATTTAGAGAAAGCATGGAACTTACCTTCTGGATGCCTTAAGGCTCCTTTGGAACAGACTCAGTCGTTCAGGGCACATAAGCCTCCCACTGAAACAGGATTTTCACAGCACTGTCTCTCTCATTTATGCCAGGTTCAGCTCCTGCAAAACCTAGCTAGATTTCTGTAAGAGGGAGACACTGATCATTTACAACATCCTCTCATACAATAGGAGACAAAGAGAAACAGAATAAAAAGGATCACTCTGCTTGGCAAATTTCTTCATGACTATCTTTTTCTAATCAGGAAAAAAAATTATATTCCAAGGATTTAAAGGGAAATGCATTTAATTTATTTATCAAATTATGTACATCCTACTAAGTTTATTTCTCCTTTTAAAGGTACCAGGTATGTTTTCCTCCCAAATATTTGAAAACAGCATTATAGCTGCATATTAAACATACAGCAACTGTAAATAACAATAAAAGGCAATAGCTTCTTCCCACTATAAGTGCCATAAGGTACACAAAATAAGTGCTTTAGAGGTTCGAAGGAGAGACAAAATTTGCATGATATGTATTGAACAGGGATGCTAACTCCCAAGAAAAGAAGAGATTGAATGGGTAGATAAAATTTAGAGAAATTAAATGTCATGGGGAGAAGGAAAATTCAAATAAGGAATAAAAGGTAACACTACACACGTAAGCATAATACAAGGCCCCCAGTTTGAAAGAAAGGTCTGTATGTACGCCTGTGTTTTAAGCACAGAGGGTACCAAAAAAAGGACACACATTTTAAGAAAGAAAAAAAATCATATTAATATTGTAATACTCAATATATACCAATAACACAGATGAATATAAGTCACGTTGAGCACCACCTATAATGCAGAAGTCAAACGTAACTTGTGAATTACAATTTTAATATACTTTCTTCTTTTCTTAAAATGTGTATACATTTTTTGGAACCCTCTGTATATAGACACATGGACCCAATATAGACTAACAGCAGAATAGGAAGTTACTTTTCTTTATATATTCAAGGAACATGAACATACTTCAAGTTGTAAAGAAGGTATCTCAAGAATGGAAGAAAAGGTATCCAATGTACTCAGCCCTGCTATGAAACTAATTTATGGCTTTCATAGGAGAACTATAACCCAGTTATAACCTAAGAATATGGGGAAGGGGGAGAGGGAGGGGAGGGAGGGGGGAGGTTGGGCAGAGGGAGGGTGATTGGTGGGACCACACCTGTGGTGCATCTTACAAGGTACATGTGAAACTTACTGACTGCAGAACATGATTGTCTTAACACAATAACTAAGAAAATGCCAGGAATGCTATGTTAACCTGTGTGATGAAAATGTGTCCAACTGTTTATATAACCAGTGCATGATGCCCCATGCTTGCATTAATGTACACAGCTATGATTTAATAATAAAAAAAAAAGAACAAGGGCAACACTGTTCTAGTCTTCTCATAGCAGGTGCACAGGAGAAGAGGCAGAACTGTTATATGATCTAGGTTGCTAGATTTAATGCTTGAATTAAGCAATTAAATTCTCCATTAAATAAAATCATGCACAATGTTTTTAAGGTTTTAGCAATATTTGGAGTGGCTACGCAAATATGACCAGAAGAAAATATGCCACACTTCTTTTTTACAAAATGATCTAACTTGTTCTTTATACCCCAAATTCAAATAATCAATATATCTTTATCAACAAGATTTCCCAAGTGAACTTGAAATACAGTGCTTCCATTTTGTTCTTTATGTGCAATCACAATGGGAATTGTCCTTATAAACCAGTTAACTTTCAATGAACTGGAAATAATAAATTAGTCAAACACCTTAATTCTAAATAAGTCTGGCCAAAGAGCTGCAGAAATTGAACACATATTTATAAATGCACTTATTTACTCAACATACTTTCATGCCATGATGTTATTAAGAACTGCATTTTAGAATTTTTGGAATGAAATTCAGGCTTCTACAAAGATCGGAATAAGGAAAGGCAAACTCAGATGTCCTGAAGGTTCATTGTTTCCCTTTCTGTAGATTCCTAAAGACTTGCCTCAGTAACCTGAGTTACTTTAATAAAACAAGTTATCATAAGCATTGAGTTTTAGAGTTCCCTGTCTTTAACAAGTCCATCTTCTAGACCAGCTGTCCCCAGTCCTTTTGACACCAGGCACTGGTTTCATGGAAGACAATTTTTCTATGCATCAGCGTGAGTGTGGGATGGGTTTAGGATGATTCAAGTACACTGTATTTATTTTGCACTTTATTTCTATTACTATTACATTATAATATATAATGAAATAACTGTTCAATTCACCATAAAGTAGAATCAGTGGGATCCCTAAACTTGTTTTCCTGCAACTACATGTTTCTAGCGCTAACATCACTGCCTCAGCTCCATCTCACATCAGCAGGCATTAGATTCTCACAAGGAGTGAGCAACCTAGGTCCATCGCATGCACAGTCTATAGTACGTTTATGCTCCTATGAGAATCTAATGCTCCCCTTGATCTAAAAGGAGGTAGAGCTCAGGTGGTAATATGAGAAATTGGGAGTGGCTACAAATACAGATGAAGCTTCCCTCACTCACACACCACTCACCTCCAACCAGTAATTAAAAAAAAAAAAATCTCTGTAAACTCAAGGACTGATAAATACAGAGGTAGCTCAATAGGAAAATAGGACAATATAATAGCCTAAATATTTCGAATAGTATGATAATACTATGACAAATGGTTAAAACTAACAAAACAAAAACAAAAACAAAATATAACTACATTTGACTTAGATGTGTAAAAATAAATAATGAGAAAGTAAAAATATGGGAAAAATCTATTCTGTGCCAAGAAGCAATGAAAAGAATGTTTTTATAGCAGTATAAATGTCAGACAAAAAATAATTTAAGTTAAAAATCATTTAGTAGTGGTAAACAATGGCATTTCATAAGGATGAAGGGTTGATGTAATAGTAGTATATCTGGGAACTGGAAGTCATAGCCAGATCATTCAGGCAAGAGAAGGAATTGAAAGACATCCAAATTGGGAAAGAAAGGATCAAACAATCTCTACTTGATGATGATATGGTATTGTATCTATAAAACCCAAAAGATTATACCAAAAGACCCCTGGAATGAATAAATAAATTCAGCAAAATCCCAAGTTACAAAATCAATGTACACAAATCTGTAGCATTTGCATACACTAACAACACTCAAGTTAGGAGTCAAATAAAGGAGTTAACACTATTCACCATAGCTGTAAACAAAATAAAATACCTAGTAATATACATAACCAAGGAGGGGAGAGAACTTCACAAGTCAAACTATAAAACACTGATGAAAGACATTGTAGATGACACAAACAACTGGGAAAACATCCATTGCTCATGGTGTGGTAAAATCAGCATCATTAAAATGTCCATACTGCCCAAAGAGATTTACAGAGTCAATGCAATCACCATAAAAATACAACATCATATTTCACAGGTCTAGAACAAATAATTCTAAGCTTCATTTGGAATCAAAAAAGATCTCAAAAGCCAAAGGAACAAGTCTGGAAGTATCACTTTACCTGAGATGTGATATAGCCTGATATAGCATACTGTGATCAAAAGAGCAAGGTGCTAGTATAAAAGTAGAGACATAGACCAATGGAACCCAATAGATATCTCATAAATACAATTATCTATGTACAACTGATAGCTGACAACGCAATCAACAATATACACAGGGATAAGGGAGCTCTACTCAATAAATGGTGATGGGAAATTGGAGAGTCATATGCAGAAGAATGAAACAGGACCCCTACCTCTCTATCTCTTACCACTTATAAAAATTAATTTAAGATGGATAAGAAACTTAAATATAAGGCATGGAACCATAAAAATTTTGGAAGAAAACATAGGAAAAACTCTTCTAGCCACTGGCCTAGGCAAAGCATTTATGACTAAGACCCCCATGGTAAATACAACAACAACAACAACAACAATAAATACATGGGACTTAAATGGAAAGCTTTGACACAGCAAAGGAAATAATCAACACAGTAAACAGGTAGCCTACAGAATGGGGCAAGATATTTGCCAACTATACATTTTACTAAGTTCTAATATCCAGAATCTATGAATAATTTAAGCATATCAGCAAGTAAAAAACAACCTCATCAAAAAGTGGGCATAAGATTTGAACAGAAGTTTATTGAAAGAAGATAGACAATTGGACAAAACATATGAGAAAATGGTCAACTTCACTAATCTTCAGGGAAAGTGTTAAGATAACTGAAATGAGAAATTCTTACACCTATAAGAATGACCATTATGAAGTCATAAGACAACAGATGCTAGCATGGATGCAGAGAGAAAAGAACACTTATCTACTGTTAATGAGACTGCAAATTGGCACAATCGCAATTCTATAAAAAGAGTTTAGGAAATTCCTCAAAGAAATAAATGTAGACCTAACCATTTGACCCAGAAATTCCACATGCTGGGTACCTACCCAAAGGAAATGAAGTAAAAGGTGTCTTTGAGAACACTCTAGCCTCACATGCAATTTTACAGATAAGGAAATCACAGTACAAAGAAGCTAGGTAATTTTCAGAAAGTTACTCATAATTTAATGACATGTACTCATTACTAAGTTGGAACTAACTGATCAACACTTATGTGAACATGTGACAGTAAAACTCAATGAAAATCACGCAGGTGGGAAGGAGGGAGTGGGGTGGGTAAATTTACACTGCACACTATCTGGGTGAAGGGCACATTTATAACTTTGACCCAACCTGCACAAAAGCAAATTATGTAAACAAAACTTGTGCACCTCATAATATTCTGAAATAAAACATAAATGCTAGTCTCCCAACTTACTCCTTATTTGTATATTACTTAACACAAGACAGAAGAAACAACAGATGCCTCAATTATTTAATTGGAGGAAGCTAGCTCTGCCATTTTCCTTTCTTATTCCAAGTTTTCAGATGCAAATTGCTATGGCCTCACAGGTCTGCTCTGCTCTTGCATATATAAAATACATGCCCTTGTGTATGATCATGTGTAAGTAGTAAATTTTTGTGGGTTTCTTGTTTAAAGGGTTTTTAACTGCTCATCTTTCTTTGCCTCCTGGTTAAACCTTTTTATGGTAAAGAAGGCTGCCTAGTCATAATGAACTTTTCCATTTCTTAATGAAATATTTGGAGGCATATTGCATGTTGGTTTTGGTCAAAGTTAAAGAATACATAATGTCATTTTGTGTTATGTAAAAATAAGATTTTCTAAATAAAATTATTTTCATAATACTTGGATCATTTTTAAGCTACCACTTGTTTGAATGTTTACTACATGCCCAATAGAGTTTTAAGTACTTTACATGAATTAAATTATTGGGTAAATGTATTAAAAGTATCACATGCATCTATAATTTTGAAATTTGAGGAATTTGATATTGAGAACTTACTGACTACATCAGTGGCAATTTTGGGAATGTAAAATTTAAAACCTTGAAGGACCAAACCACAAGTGTCTAACTCCTGACCCCTGAGCTGGTGACAAAGGGTGAGCCCTGTTGTGTTGATGAGACATGGAAAGGAGTGAGCATAGACTAAGTGTCCCAATAGTGGAGAAAATAACATATAGAAAATCTTTGTGAGAGTTTTTCACTAAGATCATGCATACTGTAATAAATAAAATTGGGTGAAATCACTGGAGAAACTGCCAGAGTAGTCTTTAATTTTCTTCCATCTATATTATCTTTACTACCAAAGAATGGTCTAAGTTAGTATAAATCTCATACAAGAGGTATCAGTGAAAATAAGATGATATGGCATGGTAATTAGGGAAATATGTTTAAAATCTGATGAAACTGCATTTCATATTAAGCCTTATAGTATATGAAGTGTTTTTATCACTGGCCAAACCTAAAATGTGAAGTAGTTCTGCAGACTCGTATCTATACATTTCTCTGATACATGCACTCCCCTGGATTGTGGGTGGCCATAGTGAATCCTTCCTAATGACCAAACATATCAAAGGTGACATGACATGAGAATGACTTTGAAGGCAAGGTCATAAAAGGCAATACAGAGTCTCCCTGGCTGTCTCTCTCGGGGTGCTCATCGCCAGAAGCCAAGACACCGTATGGTGAAGAAGTCCCAACTCTATGGAAAGGTCCTGTGTATGTGCCTCAGTCAACACTCAGTTGAAGTCCCAGCTTCCCCCTGTCAGCAAGAGCTAGATACAGGAGAGAGAAAGTCTGTTGTGCCTGCTTTGCCAACAGCTACCTGCCTTCAGCTGCATGGAAGACTCCAGGGTGAGAACTATTCAGCTGAGCCCAGGCAACACCCAGAACCACAATATTGATGGTTGTTGTTTCATAGCACCAAGGTGGGATGATTTGTTATACCATATAAATAACTAGAATAATAAGGAACTGCAATTTGCTCATATAAAAATAGGAGCAATATCCAAAAAATAAAAAAATAATAAAAATGGAAGCAATAGTACTCCAAAAATAGATTTGAGAATTAAGTAGGATGGTCTTTGTTGAGAAGCAATATACTGACACCTGTCATTCAAGTCTGACATTGATCTAAAGATAACTTGTTCAAACATAATTATAACATACTAAATAATTCTTTTATAAAAAGTACTGCCAATTTTTCTGAATAACTTGTATCAAGCATTTGCTTGATCCCCTCAGAGATAAATTTAAACTTTGGAGACAGTATGTGGTGCTCATTATTTTCATCCTCAGTAACGTACTTACCTCAGGAAAGTAATCATTCTTTAAGATACTAAGAATTTAATAATTATTGGTTTAATTATGTTACATGTATATATGATGTTCACACACACACTTGCACTCACATGAGTACTTTACGCTCTGATCCTTGAAGGAATAAAACACCACACAAACAAGATATTAAGTGGATAAGATAGGGACTTAATTTATAGGAACTTAACATATAATATAATGGCTGAATTAAATGCAGACATGTCCATGATTTCTCTGTTTGCTTATACAGGATTCTGGAATTCACAGCCCCAGTTCACTGCATGACATATTATAGATATGCTCCAACAGGGGCAGGAAACAAAAAAGAGTAGGATAAAATTCACTTCCCCTTTGTTGATTGCCTCTTCTTTGAGTGTGTGCTATTATATTCCTACAGGTCGCTGGCATTTAGATAATCAAGATGCATTGCCTATTGTTTATACAGTATGGCCAAAAGACCAAAATCATTGCCATCAGCTGGGAGATTATTATAAATGATTCATTTCAGGTTCATCTCCAAACCTACTTAAATATTATCTGTATTTTAAAAGCTTCTGCAGGTAATTTATGCTGATATTAAAATTTGACAAAGCCTACTGTACAGAATTCTTTAGCATTACAATTTTATATTTTCAAGTAAAGCACAAATGACAGGCCCAACCTCCTTAATCAATACAGTTATATTTAGGATTTTGAATTCAAGTGATACTTGTTAAAAGACAGATATAAACTGTCAAACTAATACAAGAGTTCTAGGCTTTTGGTAACATGTTTGATTTTCACTGCGAACGCTCTGTTATCATTACTTCTGCACACTCACCAAGACCTAGACCAAAATAGAGTTCAAAGACCAATCTCTTTCACGATAACATATATAGAATTATATTTCTAGCCAGAGGTTAATGGTTTCCTTATTTGAACAGGTTTTATAAAATGTATATTTGTATACTAGTGCCTGGCCAGTAACTTAATGTTACTCCAAGTATTTGGCCATGCTTGGGAGCAGACATGGTTTTGACTGGACATCGGGCAGTCTCAAAGACAGATTTTAATATCCATGTACAATTCAATACTGTAATTGGCTTCATATAGAGAATAAGACTTGTGTTACAATATCACCAAAGAAATTCTTGAGAATGAGAAAACAAACATCTCCACTCCTTTTATATTTATCAAAATGTTATTGTCCATCTAATACTTTTCCAGTGCCCTAAAAGACTATCCTAGCATCAAATACTCTTCCAAGCACTATGAATAACATATTAAATAAGGAAAAAATGTTTACTTATCCATTATGTCATTATCATTTTAGATAAAAATTTAAGGCCATGTTTTTTTCTGTGTGTAAAAAATATGCTTCATGTGACTTTCAGTTGGTAATCTGAAGCTAGGTTTTTAGTAGAGACTATTCCCTTGATATGTTTAACAATTTTTGTTACATCTCAAGCGAGAAAGACTCTGTATGATAATGAATCTAAAGTTTAACATATTCACTACAAAGACTGAAGAAAAAGTAAAATATTCATGTATTTAGAACCATAAAAATAAAGATCTCCAGAGAAGGTCACCATCTTAGTATGTTTACCATGCTAGACAAAGTGACTTGAATGGTAGAAATTTGTTTCTCATAGTTCTGAAGGCTGGGAAGTTTGAAATCAAGGTGCTGGTAAATTCAGTGTCTAGTGACAGTACACTTTCTGACTTATGGGCAGCCCACTTCTCCCTGTGTGCTTATGTGGCCTTTATTGCATGGGTGCTCCTGAAGAGAAGGAGATTGCTCTCTCTTATTCTTCCTAAAAAGGCACTAATCCCATCATGAGGACCCCACCTTCATGACCTAGTCTAAATTAATTAGCTTCCAAAGGCTCTCAAAGGTTTCAAACAAATACTATATATTGGGAGCTAGGGATTTACCATATAGTTATTAGGGGGAAACAAACATTCAGCTAGCAAGCAACATAGAATGCTAATGTACTTGATAAATGGTGTTTCATAAGGAGGCACAGGAGAGATAATGGTATGAGTGAGCACACGTCTCAAGTTCTCCAACAACACTCTGTTAGACTGTTCAAGAATTACTTGCTCACTTTCCTGGATATTTCACAATCACATTAGTCCTTTTATATAAATATTAAAGATACATGTGTTTGATAAAAATTTATCCTTCTACCATTTTAAATGTGTGTATGCTATATTAGGAACTGAATCCTAAGGAGCACATGTGATAATGTCTTAGCAATTTACCTATATATGAAAATAAAAGTTTTACTAAAATTGAATTCTATAACACATATTTTCCATCCTTGATCTTATTTTGGAAACAGAACCTTTAATATAATGACCAGTTAATATCCACACACCTCAGGTATGAATAACATGTAATAATACTTGGAGGTTTTTTTAAAGTAGGGTTTCATGGGGAAGGAAAGCCATTTCATTTGTGAACTTTCAATTTCTCCTCATTAAAGAAATTGTAAGAATTCATAGTCAATGATTCCATCTTTAAGGTTCTGGTAATAGTCTTTGCTTCATTCTATTCCATGACATGTGATATGACACTCTCATTTACAGGGCCTTAGGAATAACCTTTTTGAAGTCAAAACCTTTTATACAATTTTTCACACTCTTTTCACCAAATCTCTCAATGTCTTCCTTTCAGCATCATGATGAAATATATATTTCTTATAATGAAAACATGCTATGATCATGAAAATTTATGAAATACTGTTTTCCTACATTTTTGGATTTAATGGTACCACTATTTGTACCAAATTTCTTTCTTCTGATAACACCATTGCAATGCAATTCCTCAAATTCAACCTGCGCTATCTTGATTCAGGGGCTCAAACTTATTGTTTCTACTGATTAGAATACCTTGCCATTTTTCTCATTTGTGTTTCAGAACTAAAGTTCAAATAGTCTTATAAAAAGTTCTAAATTAATTAAATCACAAAGTGAATACTCATGAATTCTGGTTGAAAGTGTTTGGTTTACTATCCTAGACTTTAGAATAATCCTCAAAGCTTGTATTTGAAAATATAACCCATGGGATAAAAGATGGTTCCGTCTATATTCTAAGATTCTAGCAATCACTTCCTTCTTCAGGTCTGAATATTAACATATTGTTTGATGTTTAGTCATCTTTTACATTTTAAAGGCTCCAGAAAATTAAAGGAAAATTTTCATATGCACACTCTTTAAATAGTTGTAACATATACCAGAATCATCACACAAGAGGATAAAAAACAACAAAAAGAAGGGGAAAAAAATAACTCAGTGAGTCTTAAGCAACAAAAATCTGAAAAGGTTATTAAAAAGCCCTAGGATTTAAAGAAACAAGGCATTGATGCCAATTTCCCCATTAAACTTAACCACTGTGGAATACACATTTTTTCCAAACTACGTAATTGAATAGATCTTTGTAATCTTAAAAAAACAAAACAAAACAAAACAAAACACACTTCTACTCTGATTTCTCTCTGGGTAGCATCATATTTTCATCTTCTCGTCAGGAAGTCAAAATGTTGAAAGCCTGCCTCCCACTCTTCAAACCCTCTTTATGTTTTAAGCAGAACCATTCTCAGGCTACCATTCCTACCCAGGGAGGCATGGCCTAAGTCACCTGTGTTCTATTTGCTAAAGCTAATATTTGTGGATCACTTTTCCTCTTCCTTGACCATTTTGCATTCTCTGACATTATTTTCTCTTCTATTTTCCTTAAAACTCTGTTCTCCCTAATCTTCTAAGACATGGGATTGCTGTGATTTCCATCCTTCTTATCTATTATTTCATAATTATTATTATCCATGATATTTCCATTTGCCTTATTACTTTGTCAGTTCCTATACTTAATTCTACTCTTGGTTTTTCTTTTTCACGAACATACTCTCTTTCAAAAGTTTCATCCACTCCTATGTTTTTAATGATAGTCTTTAAATGTAGACTCTGGCAGATTTATCTCCAGTAATGGCCCCTAAAACAAACTGCAGGTGCACTTTCTAGCTAACCACGGAGTACTCAATTTCCTATCGTATCTTTCTATCCAGAAGAATTTTAACCTCCCTTTAAGGCCCAAAACAAATTTCAACTCCTTCATGAAGTCATCTTTAATTAAGTCATTAATTAAAGATTTAATTGAAAATCTCTAGAACTTAAGTTTCATTTAAAAGCTTTATTTCCAGTTTTATTCTTGCCACTGGAAAAGAACATTATGCATTAGACAAGAAATTTTTCCATTTTACAACAAATATTCATTTAATTCCTCACAGTAACCTCTCCATGGAGGAATCTTTCAATTTAAAGATGCAGAAATTTAAACTCAGGGTCATTAATCAATACCCTTAAAAGATTATCTAAAATGTTACAGATAATTTAAGTCAAAGTTCATATTATGAGACGTCAATAAACATTCTCCTGTTTTTATTTTGAGCTATGGCAATTTCAGCAGTGAGAATACAGAAAAGGAAGATGTTGGAGTCAGGACAGGGAAAGACTTAGACACAGTGAGTTCATGATACAGACATATTTTGCTTTATTGCAGTTAACTTTATCGTACTTCCTAGATACTGCTTTTTTTCACAAATGGAAGGTTTGTGACAACCTGGTGTCAAGTAAATTTACCAGCACTAGTTTTCCCACAGTTCGGGCTCACTTCATGCCTCTGTAATCACATTTTGGTAATTCTCACAATATTTTGAACTTTTTTATTATTATTACACGTATTAGGGTGATTTGTAATCAGTGATCTGTTGCACCTTGTGTGGGTTTTAAAATGCACAATGATGCATTTCTACTGTTATCAAATCATACTGAACAATTTGACTGCACTAAAAATCCTCTGTGTTCCCCCTATCTCCACCTTCCTCCTATCCCCAGCAACCAATGAGCTTTCTTCTCTATAGGTTTTCCTTTTCCTGAATATCATATAGTTTTGATCACATAGTATGTGGCATGTTTAGATTGCCTTTTTCGCTTGTAATATGCATGTAAGGTTCTTCTATCTTTTCACAACTCCAATAGCTCACTTCTTTATAGCGCTGAGTAATATTGTATTGCAAGGATGTCCCACAGTTTAGCCACTCAGTCACTGAAGAATAGCCAGTTGCTTATGGGTTTTGGCAATTATGAATAAAGCTCCTATAAACATCTGTTTTTAGGCTTTTGTGTAGACATATCTTTAAATATATTTGAGTAAATACCAAGAAGTACAATTGCTGAATGCTACGGTGGGAATATGTTTAATTTTATAAGAAAGCACCACCCTGGCTTCCAAAGTGGCTATACTATTTTACATTCCCACAAGCCTTAATGGGAGTTCCTATTGCTCCACATCTTTTGCAGCATTTTGTGTTGTCAGTGCACTGAATTTTGCAATTATGAGAAATGTGTAGTGATAGTTCAGATTGTTTTAGTTTGCATTTCCCTGATAATATATAATAGTGAGGCTCTTTTCATATGCTTATTTGCCTTCTGAATATCCTCTTTGATGAGTAATCTTTTAAGGACTTTACTCCACTTTTTAATATAGTTGTTAGTCTTCTTAGTGTTAAGTTCAGAGTGTTCTTTGTGCACTTCTGATAACAGTCTGTTATCATACACCTTTGCAAATATTTTCTATGACAACTACATTTTGTTTATGAGTTTATTTTTTGCACCTATCTTGTGACTACCATGATTTCTTTTTATCTATTCTTTTCAAAGAGGTCTTTTTTTTAACAAGAAAGAACACATAAAAACATACTTTTATCAGCTGATTGACATATTTGCTTTAGTTTCTATGACATTCTTATATGAAATGAATTTTTTAAATTACCAGTTTTCTAAACTAATATTCTGATTCATGATTTAGCAGTATCTAATATTGTAAGCATCTTCTGATATTCATGACAGATTTCACATCTACACCTACTAAAGATTATTTTGGCAAGTTAAGTTTTTGAAAATAAAGCAATCATTTCACTACCGTGTTACTTCTTG
Source organism: Loris lydekkerianus (assembly GCA_963574355.1). Taxonomy (NCBI): domain Eukaryota; kingdom Metazoa; phylum Chordata; class Mammalia; order Primates; family Lorisidae; genus Loris; species Loris lydekkerianus. The sequence goes on from CAUYPK010041279.1 coordinate 16,957, forward strand.
AAAGCTGTGTTTGAATGTAGTAACATGAAGTATAAACTTCATTCAATTGCCAAAGTCAGGGATTAAATATTATCAAAAGCATATGCATAGTCCATCATGCAAAATATGTCCAGTGTTAGAATTCAATGACAGGATAGTCTTTAGAAATTACAGTGCCCTTATTTCTAATTCTGTTATTGGAAATTGGTGCCTTTGTTAATTTGATTGCTCTAAGAAGCAGACACTGAGATAAGCTTAATAAATACTATGTTGAAAAAGAATGATTTGTTTATCACTTCAATAATATTTAGCATAAATACTTTAAATAGTTGAGAACTGACAAAACCTTATTTGAATTTATTTTGGACTTAAGACTAATATTCTTAGAGAAATTCCCTGTTTTTCAGGGACCAACGAACACTTACCTCATCCATTCATAGTTACTTCACCTATGTAAATGCCAATTTCTATGAAAGAAAATGATAGGCTTGGTACCCATAGCTCAGTGGTTAGGGTGCTGGCCACATATACTGGGGCTGGTAGGATCAAACCAGACCTGCTAAACAATGACAACTACAACAACAACAACAAAAATAGCCTGACATTGTGGCAGGTGCCTGCAGTCCCAGCTTCTTGGGAGGCTGAGGCAAGAGGCTTAAGCCTAAGAGTTTGAGGTTGCTGTGAGCTGTGACACAATGGTACTCTACCAAGGGCAACATAGTGAGACTCTGTCAAAAAAAAAAAAAATAAATAAATAAAGAAAGAAAGAAAAGAAAAGAAAAGAAAAGGATACTTCACTCCATAACAAATAGCAGGACTTTATTCTCAGAATGCAGACAGTTTATCATAAACACAAACCCACCAAGAAATCATCAAGGGGAGAAGAAATTGACCATGACTCTAACACGTCTCTTAGAGGTCCCTGATAAATGTAATAACACCCCTTTCTGTATTTATATTCTAGTCTGTTGCAACCTTTAGAATGATTTGGACCTTCTTGCTCTGTATCTAATCCTGTCTCCCATCCTAGCTAAATCTTTCTTCACGCCTTTCAGAAATTCTGTTGCCAATTTTTTTTTTTTTTTTTTTTTTTTTTAAGTTCCATCTATTCTCCACCTCTGGATTTTATTCCAAATCTAAGACTCAAATGATAAACTGGTCTTTATTCATCCACCTTGCACTCCTCCAGTGCGTAATTTTACACCTTCCCCACATCAAAGTCCTGATCCCAGTGTCATTCCCGTTACATTAATGCTCCATCAAGAGTCTGTTTGGAGAAAGTTCCGGATGGGATAGAAAAGCCACACTCTAAACTGAGATGGTGCCAAGAGACCAAAGAGGTGACCCAGACAAATACAACTTGATGGGTCAGATCTGTTTATCTGAGGTTACTTACATAGGCCTCTCACTCCTGGAGGGGGGTTCTCTGGAGAGTAAAATCTGTACTGCTTGTTTATGGAGCCTTAAATGTCTTTCTGATAAGTGACACGAAGCTCTCTTTCCACATCATTATATATTTATATGCAATACAGGCCAAGCCTACACAGTATTTCCCATTAGGTGGGGAATGTACTATTACAATTAGATAAAGGATACCAAGACAAGTCCTGACCCGTGTTAAGACTTAGGACCATCTCCAGCGGTTCTAAACCTGTGGGTCGTGACCCATTTGTAACAATGAAAATACATCCTGCATATCAGATATTTACATTACAATTCACAACAGTAGCAAAATTACAGTTATGAAGTAGCAACAAAAATAATTTTATGGTTGGGGATCACCACATGAGGAACTAATTAAAGGGTTGCAGCATTAGGGGGCATCAGAAAGGTTGAGAACCACTGATACCCAAAAGTTGCTACTTAAGAATAGCCTTTGTGCTTTATATTTCTTTCAGCTGTTTTGTTTTTATCTGCATCTCTATATTTAAAAGAAACCCACATGAGTTCTATTAAATATCAAAAGCCCGTGGTGGGGAATTTGTATTTTTCCTTTAGAATCATAGTTAGAAAATTATACTCTCCTCCTATTTCTGCCATTTGCTCAGATCTTTGCCAGTCCTCATTATTTAAAGACTTTGGTCACTCACTCGTATTCTTTTCCTTCCCACCACAATTTTTCTGCCATCGTCCTAGAGGTCTTCACATTTCACACTGACAATCTGACCAGTTTTAACCTCTTAGAGCCTTGGACCCTTTATCTTGAGGGAAGTTTCAGTGAAGTTTTATTGCTTTCTTAATGCTCAGCACCTGTCAATATTCACAACTTAATCACTCACAAAATCAGAAATTCAAATATCCCACTCTCTGAACATAATCTCTAATTCTTTAAATTTAATTACTCGGAAGCCCACCTGTCATTTTCTGCGTTGTGCCTCCTCCAAAAGTCTCTGTTACATTTTACTGTCCATATAATCACTTCTCTGAAAATTACTTTACACTTCTTTGTTCTCTCAACTCCTCATATTAAAAAAAAAAAAAAAAAAACAAGAAAACACAAAATGTTAGGAAACAATGAGATGAAACAATTACCCAACATTTTTCTTTTTGACTTAGAACAACTCATTGGGATTTCTCAGAGAAAACTAACACAAAAATGTAAATTGATACCATTTGTATTGTTTTTTAAATGTATTTTATAATATTTTTCACTTCTTAACAAACTTGTTATCAGAGGATAGATTGTGGGGCTGGTCAATTCCTAGAGATAGCGAAGGGCTGGGCCTGGCAGAAGCTAACCTGCCAATCCCAAATCTGCAGCCCCAGCCACCTCCTTGTATAACTCTCCCTCACTAAGATCCCCACGTGGTCACCCTTAGACAAGGTCCTAGGCAGCTGAGGTCACTCCTGTAGCTCATGGAGAGCTAACTCAAACAGGCCAATCCTGAGCAGTTCTCTGCCCTGCTTTAACTTTCCTGCAGTAACCCCACGGAAAGGCTTTGGTCTGCACTTTCCTTGCTCTGGCTTCTTCCCGACCAAACCAGGTATTTCCCCTGACACTACCAATCTCCTGGGAAAGGTGAGGGATCAAATTTTTCTTCAAAGACACTTACCTCTCCCTTTCTGTGTTAGCACACAGTCACTGCCACAAATTGAAATTCTTTAGGTGTATTTTTAATACATTATTATGAATATTTAGTCAATAGGTGAAAAATGACAAGCAAATCATTCTATTTCCATATAGAAATTTTATTTAATTAAAAGGTCATTGTGCTAAGAAAGGGCCACACCTTAGTTGCCTTTCACCTTGTGCATATATATATATATATATATATATATATATATATATATATCATATAAATGTAAAGAGATTCCCTAAAGAACCTCAAACATGTCGTCAATTTTATATTATACAAGGAAATCTCCAGTCAGCTCCCTTCCCCACCCCTCTAGACTATCAGACCATCTGTACTGTGAACAACCTCTAACCATTCACTATATGACCTTGTAACACTCTTCATTTAGAAAATAAGTCATTTGGTTAAAACTTGTGCAATTTTCCCATCAAATCAGCACACTTACCGTAATCTCTACTTGTTATTATTTCCTCCAATAACAGTTTTTTAAGTCCCTTATTCAGACTCATATCTTTTACATATCTTCTGAATCTCAGCCCCTTCTTCTCCAATAATGTTAAGTCTTCACCAACCTTCTACTTTCCTGTAACTTCAATCATCTCACTCCATATTGGATAATTTTATTAGCATATAAACGTTCTCTAATGTCTCCAAACGTAAAAATTATAGACTCCCTTGTATGCCACCTAGCTCTGCAGCTATTATCCTTTTGAAATCATCAATAACTTCCAATTTCCTGAATGTAATGGATACTTTTCAGTCTTCATTAATTCTGAATTTTTATTAGACTTAATTGATTTGGCCATTTTCTCCTTATTGAAAACTAAGGTTTAAATTGTTTTTCTCTCATCATTATGGCTGCTGCTTAATTAGTCTCTTTTCCTGGCCCAACATTAAAATGTTGAAATTACTCCAGATCTCAGCCTGAGTTTTCTTCTCTGCTTGGTGTTATACTCTATCCCTAGACGCAGTCAATTATCCCTCTGTTGTCAATTACTAGATGTATGCAAGTCTTTCTAGGTTATAACTCAACCACAAATTTCTCTGAGATCCACTCCCTCTTGCCTCTCTGTATTGCCTCAGGAGCAAAAAGTTCAATAAGTGAAAAACTCAAGTAATTATATATCCTTTTCCCCAGTCTACACACATCACTAAGCCTTACCTCTCTGCACTGAAATCACTGTTCAAAACAGCCGATTTAAGCAAGAAAAGTTGACAGTCATACTTAATTTTTCTCACTTTCATTTCAATTTTTGTCTTTACTGAAGCAGCACAATTTACATACTAAAATATACATGATTTAATTGAGTTTGAGAAATACTGTACTCCCAAACATAACTACCAATCTGATCAAGGAATATGAGATTTAATTACCCCAGAAAGCTTCCCATTCTCTCCTATAATTAATTTCCTCCAACCAGAGACCACCCATTGCTATTATATCCCAAGCCACCATTATTATATATATATATCCAATTTTATTTTTGTACCAATTACTTTTTAAAGTATGATTCTCTTTTCTTCTGTATCTCTTCTGAAGTGAGATTTGTACCTGATGTCTGTAGAAAATCTTGAAATATATTTTGAAACTACTTTCATACTGAACCAAATAGTTCTGTGGAAACTGCTTCTTTATTCCTCATGTCAATTTCTTAATGACATAGTGTCATAGCCCTGTACAAATCTTTCATTCATTGAATATTTTTGATACATAATTTACTTCAAAGATTTAGTCAATCTCTGATCTTTTAGCTGTGCTAATTCTTCTCCAGTAAGTGTAGGTCAATCCTTCTGGTGGAAATTTATCACCTGCAGGAGCTGGTCTACTTCCCAATCTGGAAATTCACCCTTAACAACAAATACAGAATACCTTCCTATTATAATTGATCCAAGAGAAGTTCGGGATATGTATTTGATATTAATTCTTGACTTGCTGAGTGAAAATTCAAAATAAACCATATCATTTCTTCACCAACTTCTCTTGGATTTTAACATATCTGATACCTGTTTTCCAGTCCTCTTTTTCACTATATAAGACACTCACACAGACAGAATCTGTTTTATTAATTTTCTACCCATAAACTACTATGTTCTGTAATTTCCTATAAATAATATTTCATTTATAAGATCAAGACTTGGCCTCTGATAAACATACCCAAGATTTAAACAGTTCATAAAAAGGGATTTATTGTAACCCTTTAAGGCTTTTTCTCACTTACAAAGGAATTTGCAGTCCCGAAGAAATCCAGTTTTCAGAGAAATTACACTTGATCAGCTTTCACTAAAGTCCCTGTTCTACTATAGAGGTCTTTTTACCGGGCTTATGTGGCCATTGTTAGAAATCTTAGTTCAGTTTCCACTTCAGAGTAGGTTGATTTAAGGACTGAGTGACATTATCAAGGACTTAGGCTCATTCCTTCTGCCATCGTTGGCCCAGGCTCATCTGCAGCTGGTTCCAACATGGCTACAGCTATTCCAGGAATCACATCCTGACACAATGCAGCAAAAAGAAAGATCGTCTTTATCTCACTCTTGCTCAGAAATAATTTATCCTTTTTCTTATTTGGAGTATTCCCACAACCTACAAACACGTTTCTATCTATATAATGTTGACTTCTCTTCTAAATTAGTAATTATCCCTCGAATAGCTGGAATTAAATTGCAAACATGTACATGCAGATAAATCCATGTCACTTAAATGCTGGCAGTTTCTTTCAATCTAACAGATTTTCTAAAACCTTGAAATTCTTTCTTCACAACCTTTAAAATTTAAAAACATCTTTTAAGGTTTTGGACATTGTAAAGAACCCTGTCAATCACTTCAGGGCCCACTGTTTCATTACTTATTTGCAGACAAACATCTTTCTGTCTTGTTGCCATTACAAGCTGAACTTCATTGTTGAAATATTCTTTTCCCTTCTCCATGGTATTTTTCTTTTAAGTAACAATTTTTTTCACTTTAATATTCAGGAAATTATCCCAGGGTATGGCAATTTCATGCTCTCACTGTATGACTTGCTTTTCTTTTAGAGAAATTATTATAATAAAAAGGAATATTCATTATTACAACTATAATCTATCTACCCTCCTACATTCCGAGCTTCTTGGGGGTAAATGACATCCATCTAGATCATTCTGCTGAGTTCCCAGAAAACTGCAGTATATAGTATTTAGCGAAATACATACACATACACACTATGTGGAAAAGAGAGGTAGAATCAGCCAGATAGAGAAAACCTAACTTCTTGTCCTTACACTCTTTCTCTTTACCTTAAATATCTGGTCGAAATCCACAGACTTTCTAACCAGTCTTTTGCTCTTGGGTTATTTAATAGTATAATTTTTCCCACTATTATATGTGATGATGTTTAGATTTTAGGTTATAAAAACTGAGAATTGCCTGAATGAAACTAGAATAAACAGGATTAACCTGATCTGCATTACCTATTTCAGAAAGTACCCAAGAGTTGCACCCTCTGCATGAGAAATATCTGTGAGTGCTAACACTGATTACTCAAAGTATTTTACATTGAGATTTATACCTTTTTAAGGAGTCTGTTAGGGCCAAATTCTCCTTTACATTCTGACCAACCTATATGACTTATATATTTTTCTTCCATTTTTAAATTTATTTTATTTTTAACTCATTTTTTATTAAATCTTAACTGTATTCATTTATGGGACAAAATACAATGATTTGATAGACAATGTGGACTGTTTAAAACAAACTGATTAACATAACTATCATTCATATTAACCTAAGTTCTATTATTCATTAGTAAAATGTAATTTTGGAGAAAAAATGATTTGAGAAAATTTATTTCATCATGTTTATAGTAAGATCAAATTTTTGGAATTATATCATTTTATGAACTATAAAAACCTAATATAGCTCTTTGTACCCTGCTTGATATGTATGTATATTTATACACACATATGATCAAAGTTAAATACTGTTTTTGCTTTATTATGGTATTGATTGATGATGTGATTTTGTTCACTTATTTCACTATAGTCTACTAACAGCATTGTAAAAATCTATGCCTATTAACTTACAGAATAAATCCCTGAACAAGTGTTCTAGTGAAGGAAAAAAAAAAAAAAAAAAAACACCTAACTTCTATCTCCCCCCATCTGTTCTCTGTCATAGCACTTCTCACAGTCTTTCTGCTTCTGAAGCAGGTGCTTTGCTTCCTACTTCACTTAGAAATAAAATTTATGAAACTAATTTATGGCTTTCATAGGAAAGCTATAACCCAGTTATAACCTAAGAATATGGGGAAGGGGCAGAGGGAGGAAAGGAAGGGGGGAGGAAGGGCAGAGGGAGGGTGATTGGTGGGATTACACCTGTGGTGCATCTTACAAGGGTACATGTGAAACTTAGTGAATGCAGAATATGATTGTCTTAACACAATAACTAAGAAAATGCCAGGAATGCTATGTTAACCAGTGTGATGAAAAT